>WTSP01013206.1:0-142375 GCA_025331215.1 Actenoides lindsayi | reverse complement strand
CTGAGGCAAAAGAGAGTAGGGGATCAGACAAAAAAAATGCATATTACGTTTATTATATTCAAAAAAGGGGGTACAAAAACCATTTTTTTTTTTTTTTTTTTTTTTTTTTTAAAATATTGTTAGCATGAATAGCCTTAAGTATAACTATAGCAGGCCAGACCTACAGCCTCGCTCCTGGAACAGCTCCGGAGATCAACCTAGAATCGCCGGAAAAACCCCACAGGCCACGAGGCGTCCCCGGCCCTGCTTACCCCGGGTACCACTCGCCAAAGGCCCGGCCCGGCCCGGCCCGGCCTCCGCCGCCCCACGGGAGCTCTGGGCACCTACCGGGACCCGCGGGAGTCCCGAGGGGCCCGCAACTTCTAAACGAGGGTCTACCCCCAGCGCTTACCACCCTCCGGAGCACTAGGACGGAGAGGAGGGGAGAGCGACGCCGGGGTTCCACCGGCCCGGCAGCTGCCGCTAATGCCGCTAATGCCGACACCCGCCGCGTGCGCTGGCGGCCGCTGCCATTGCCGCGTGACGTCACTCCCTGGCGCCCGCGGCGCACACGGACGCGCTGCCAGGGGGCGGTACCAGGTGGGTCGGTGGGAGGAGGTGGTGCGCGCATGCGCCTCGCGGTGAGCGGGCGCTGCTCTCGGGAGGGAGGCGGTGGCTCGGTCCGGCCCCGCTGCCGCGCCCTGCAAGCGTCCCCCTGGCTGCCCCTGCGGGCGGGCCTGGAGCTGTCCGTCCTCCGCGGGCCGTGTGGGGCGGGCAGCCTGCCCTACGGAGCGAAGGGCGCGAGGGCAAGCGCCTGCGGTAACGGGCGAGTTTCCGCGCCGCCCGTCAAGTGCGCCTCGGCTGTGAGGGGAGGCTGGCGCCGCCGGGGAGAGGGGCCGCCCGGGTAGCCTTGGTGGCTCGACTTGTCCCGTCCCTCGCCGAGACGACCGGCTGGGGGACGTGCGGGGCGGGAGCAGTGCGGGTGTGCTCAGCCGTGGTGAGCGGTGCTGTGTAGCCGGCGGTGGCTGCTGTTTCTCCCGCAGGTAGAGCATGTGCCCTGGTCGGGGCAGAGGGTGGTTCTCAGCAAGGCCTCAGTGCTCTCGCACGGCCCCTAAGAGTGCTCTAGACTTTCTCTATATTTGGCCATATGATCGAGCTTAAGGAAATTATATTTCTAAGATGTAAGCAGCTAATGTGAAGGAATGGGGATACTCTCTTCTTTCCAGTTTTTGGTTACTGGAGAGTAACATCCGTTTGCTGGCATTGCTATCAACTTGTTACTGCAACGTACATTTTGAACTAAGCAAACAGCAGGATAGCTGTGGTTTGCAATCCCCGAGGACAGACAATGCTGATCATGACAGCTACTTTGCCAGCATGCAAGCGAGCATAACTTTTTCTCATCGGGCACTGCTTTCATCTTTCATAAGTGCATCAGTAGCTATGGTGCTGTTTGCATAAATAATACTAAAGTGAAGATCAGACATACTGCTGGAGCCGTGATGAAGGAATAAGAAAATCTGTTATCTTCTTGCAACTGAAAATTTTCTTTCAGAACATAATCAACATCTCTTCATGGGCCTCAATGGGATGCACCCACAAGTGCTGAGGGAGCTGCTGATGCTCTTGCTCTACCACTCTCCATGATTTTTGAAAGATCATGGAGAATGGGAGGGGTTCCTGAGGACTGGAGGAGAGCCAACATCATTCCAGTATTCAAAAAGGGGAAGAAGGAAGGCCCTACAAATTACAGGCCAGTCAGCCTTACCTCCATCCCTGGAAAGGTGGTGAAGCAGCTCATTAGAGATCATACATAAAGAAGAGTGTGTCCAGCAGTTTGAGGAAGGTTCTCTTTCCCTTCTGCTCTGCCCCAGTGAGGCTACATCTGGAGTATTGTGTTCAGTTCTGGGCTCCTCAGTTCAAGAGGGACAGGGAAATACTAGAGAGAGTCCAATGGAGAGCTACGAAGATGATTAAGGACTGGAACATCTCTCCTCTGTGAAGAGGCTGAGAGCCCTGGAGCTGTTTAGCCTGGGGAATAGAAAAGTGAGAGGGGACCTTATTAATGTTTACAGACACCTGAAGTAGAAGGGGCCAGTCTTTTTTCAGTGGTGTCCTGTGATAGGATGAAGAGCAATGGTCACAAACTAGAACACAGAAAGTTCCACCTCAACACAAGGAAGAACTTCTTTACTTTGAGTGTGACAGAGCCTGGAACAAGCTGCTCAGAGAGGTTGTGGAGTCTCCTCTGGACACTTCTAAAACCTGCCTGGCTATGTTCCTGTGTGGCCTGCCTTGAGTGATCCTGCTCTGGCAGGGGGGTTGGACTCGTTGATCTCCAGAGGTCCCTTCTAACCTCTACCATTCTATGATCTCTGTAGATCATTTGTGTATTACTGTGTGCATAATATATCCCATTCAAGAACAAATGCATAAAGGGCCTTTTAAATTTCGGCTCTAAAATTAGCAGCTGAGGTTGCATGTCATCGGTGTTGCTCATTCAATTAAAAACCTTGTTACTCATACTTGCTTATATGTTGATGTGTTCTTTACTATTCCCTGTGTTGTCGGTAATGTAATGCAGTTTGGAGAGAAGTTGCAAATATCTGTAGAAGCAAGCATACTACTGAGGTCACTGCATGATTTTTTTTCTCCTATGTGAGCAAGTGCTTTTTGCTGCTTGATCTTGGTGTAGGAAGAGGACATCATAAATTATATACTGTGATAATGGAAGACTTTTATTTATGCTAAAAGATTGTCAGATTCTCTGAACCACTTCTTTTGCTGTAAGATGTGGGGAAGAGAGGAAAAAATGGGAAGTTTCTAGGTGATTGAGACCAGGACAGTAGTTTCAGGTGCAATTAGAGCAAGAATTATAATTATTTTTCTGTGGTACCTGCAGATGCTTCTTGGTTCTCTGAGAAGATGGGAAAATGGAGGGTTGATTTTTTGATTTTTTTTTTTTTTTTTTTTTAATGCGTTATGGCCATGGGCAGAAGTAAGCGCATTAAATGTTTTCAGAGGCAGTTTCAGTTCCAAATAATCACTGTTGATGATCTGCCAGTGCACAACATGAAGAGTTGTTTCCAATTCATGTCCTCGTATGAATAAGGTTTCTTTAACCAAGAAGCATTTAATGCTTTTGTCCTCATGTTCTCTAAGAAATGAGTTGAAATCAGTGAGAATCCCCAAATGAGTTCAGGGAGCAGGATTAGGTAAGTGAGCTTTAACAATTCCACCAGCAAACCTTACTTAGGAGGTACTGAACTGGGGATAGCAATGACTGCCAGTGCTAGCCCACCAGTAGGAGCTGCAACTGTCTTTGTAGTCAAGTTTCATGAGGGGTCTCGGCAGTCTTTATGCATTCCTTCTTTAAAGGTATCTTTCCTTCCAGGCTGTGTAGGTTTAAATCTGTGACAGTTTTGCTAGGTTACAATTTTTCCACTTTCTCTCTTTTACTGGATATTAGCAAAAGCAAATTTGCAGAAGCAAAAGAAACCAATTACTCTCAAATTCTGGTGTGACTTGACTTAATGCTGATCCAAAAGAAAGAGTAAAAAAAATAACAAAACCATAGATAGAAGAGTTCTTAGCTGTTAATCTGTCCTTATGTAGTTTTAGGGTTTGCAGCTCTGTCCTGAACATGGAAATTACTTATCACATTATGTTGAATTATTTTTTTTAATGTAGTTACGGACATATTTTTACAGGACATAGGAATATTCTGAATTTCTGATTACTAATTCTAAATATTCTGATATAGGAATACTCTGATTTTTTCCTCAAGAATCCATGTAGACTTTTCTTCTTTATCAGTACCAAGCTCTGTATACTATTTATGGACTAGGGGACTGAATTACAGGTCCTCAATATTAATTTGAAAGAAGACACATGTCTGTTTGTAATGATCTTGGAGGTTCAGAACTGTCTTGCTCTTCTTACTGCCATGGTGTGAACGGGTTGTACAAGAGGTGTTAATTCTCTGAGTTGCTTTGGAAAGGGATAACCAAGGGAGCTAAACATTTGCTTAGTTTCACAGTAACATTAATCTTGAACCTTTGTAACCTGAAAGTGACACTGCTTTGGTATGTTGTGACAAGGCTTTGCCAAAGAGAAGTGTGCATTTGTGTCCTACCTGCGAGTCAGCTGTTACACTGTTGGTAAATACAATTCTGTAGTTGAGGGTGCAAAGCGAACTCCTGGTTAAATTGCCAAGGACAAAGGAAGAAGTCTGCTTCACCCACCCAGGACTTCTTTAGATCAGCAGTTATGTAAGTACCAGGAAATTGCGAGTTTAAGATAATAACATCTATTAATAATGAGTCATGCCATTTGTCTGCTTGTGTAAGTCATGTCAATGCATGTGTATTTATTTATTTTATCAATAATTTCCCAATTACTTAAGCTGGTATGTCTGAGGGCCCAAGAGAAACTGAGAGGTTTGATGTCTATTACAGAACTTGAGCTGACAACAGATCCTTCTGTCTTTCCCAGCTGTAAACTTACGGTCCTGCAACTTGGTAGCCCGGAGATTGTGATTTGGTCCACACTGTGCAGTACTAGATACTAGATATTATATGTTTTGTCAATAATATTTTGTTGTTTTGTAAAATATAAAATATTTTGCCTAAGGTAGATCAAGCTAGAGATATTTTTGACCAATACCTTTAATTTTGGGATTCAGGTAGGCGAATTCATCACTGTTGAATCTGCATGTGAACAACTGATGTAGGTTTTTACTTAGTAATCAAATTATTTGGTTTATGTCTTTTTTTTTCTTTGTCTCTTGAAGGAATATCAATATCTGCTTAACTACTGTTTTTAACAGTCATTACTGCTAATAAAAGAATGTCACCATACTGGGATTTGGATTAATACTAATGGTGCATTTTGCACATGAAAAACATGCAGCC
Source organism: Actenoides lindsayi (assembly GCA_025331215.1). Lineage (NCBI taxonomy): Eukaryota > Metazoa > Chordata > Aves > Coraciiformes > Alcedinidae > Actenoides > Actenoides lindsayi. The sequence goes on along the minus strand of WTSP01013206.1, from coordinate 137,483 downwards.
ACTGCCACGTAGGGTACTTGACGCCTCCTTTGCTTTGCAGGCTGTAGAATTTGCTCTTCTGTCTTTCCTAGCATGCCAGATGAGGCCTGTCATTCTGGACCTGAAGTGGGAAGGTAAAAACTTGTTTCTCTTGGGCTGAAGGGCCTTTGTTCTCATATTCAAAAGTTCTGGGATATTGTTCTAGGACTGACAAGATCTTAAGACATAGCACCATGAAAAATAATAACTCTGGGAGACGGGTTGTTAACTGGTGGAGAGTTTTAGATTGGATTCTTTCCATCTCCTGCAGCATTTTGGAACATTTTTCCCATGTTTCTCCAGTTGATTAATTCTGTATTGTTAAACCTCATTTAAAAACATATTCTCCTTTGCCTGTGGTACTTTTTTTTTTTCCTTCCCCCCCCTTTTTTTTCCCCCATGTTCTCTTTGTTCTTTCTTCTGATTTTGCAGATGACTTGCTTACTTATTTCTGGGAAGTATTTTTGATATATAGTATGCTTTGTCAAATACATAGTGCTGCTTCTTCAGCGTGCATGTTCACAAAGCCAGGAAAACAAGGTAATCTCCAGGCATGAGATTTAATAGTACTGGCACATTTAACTCTAGTGACAATAGCAAGTACAGATACATCAAGGTAAAGATTTTTCTATGTGATTGAAGAATAGCAAAGACACCTTCATTTAAGACAAGGGAAACGTTTGCAATGGTTGCAAATACAGTCAGATGCAATAAATACTTCAGAATGTATTTTGAAGGGAAGAATGATGAAGTTATGAAGATAACAGAGAATGAAAAAAGAGCCTGTACTGGTTAACCAAGGGGAAATGGGAAATCAGGCCATGTCACTTGATAGGGTAACTGCTTTTCTGGGCAGAAAAATAAAGTTCAGCTGATCTATCTGGACATCCTCAAAATATTTTTTTATATAAGAAATGATTAATGCCAAGGAATAGGAGAGAACTTTGATGTGAAAGGCATTGGCTAAAGTGGAAGGGAAATGCATGTTTCATTTGGGGGAGCACATTGATGTGTGTATCAGTAGATTAACCTATCAAATATATGGAGTTTACTCAAGGAGTCTTGTAAAGTCTTGTGGACTAATCTTATTTCATTAATACCTGATATACAGTGTTAAATTTGATGGCACAGTTATTAATACAGAGGGGAATTATGATATCAGGCCAATTGAAAGGATCTCAAGGACCAGAATAATTGGATGATTTAACTCATACAAAGTGTGGGACTATTCGGCTAAGGCTAATACTGAGACTTTATTAAGATGGGAATTAATTAGTTTTAGATCACTGTGGATGAGAATGACCTCATGTATTAATTGATCACAAGATAACCGTGAGCTGCTGATGTAGTATACTTGGTAAACTAATTATATAACTACAGACATTCATTCTTCACAGGAGGCATTACCTCCATGAAATATTTATTTGCAATGCTCTGTTCTGATCACCTTAATTCAAGAGAGGAGAAGTTGAACTGCAGCAGATATCAAGAGGACTGTTAGGGTGATCCAGGGAATGTTTTAGGATTGAAGACTAAATGCTGAGTTTAGCCTGTTCAACCCAGGATTAGAGTGGATGTGGTGACTACAGTCTTTAAATAGGAGGAAAGGAAGAATAATTTAATGTAAAGGACAACACTGGCACAAGAAGAAACTCAGTAAACTGGCCAACAGTAATTTTAGGTAGGAAATCTGAAGTTTCTATGGCAACCAGTGAGTAAAGCGTACTTGAAGGCAAAAAGTTGTTAGTTTTAATATGAAGTTTGACATGTGTATGACAGATAGTGTTCATGGTTGTCATAGCAAGGAACTGGACTCGTTGACTACCTCTATATTATGAATATAACAGTGCAGGTCTTTGGCTCTGAGGCAGGCTGCTGTGGCTTGACCACCTCAGTACTGGTGCACACTGTCTTAACCTTCCAAGTTAGGGCACTTGCATCCTTACTTCCTACAAGGGGATGTCTGGGCGGGCTGGACCAGGGAACCATGTAGCAGTGTGCAGGCTGGCCTCAGGGACTGTGCTGGTGCTTTCACTGCGGGAAACGAGTGAGCTCCAGCCCCTGTACCATGCCCGGTATCATTTAATCTGTTTCTGGTTCCAGAGATGTTTTCACTTCCCTGCTCATTGTAAAGGGTTCAGAAAATTGCTGGTACAGAAATACTGATTTTAGTGGCACTGAGATTTTTGCCATTATTGTTCCTATTCCTAAAATGTAAATAAATTCTGGTTTATGTGGATATTAGGAAAAAAAAAAAAAGTAAACATGGAAGAAAAAATGTGTTGGTTTTTTACCATAGAAAATAATTCACTTAAACTTTGTAGTTTGCTACTAGATCTTCCTTTCAAATCAAAAGTCCTACAAATAGATGGAAGATATAAGGAAAACTGGCACTTTCTATTTGCTCTGTTGTTGTTCTGTCTTTGTGCTTATGCTATTAAGTACTTTTGGAGAGGGCAGAAGATTAGACACTGTGAGAGGAGAACATTACTAGTTCTTACGGAAGGGCATGAAGAATGCAGTGATTGCAACCTTAGAAATGTTACATGTTACATAAAGACAAAAACAAATTTAATAATCTCTTATTCTTGTAAAATTTTTTGTTTGTTTGTTTTAGATGTTATTGGAGGATATTGAGATACAGGAGAGAGTATGGGAGACCAGTTTACAGATGATGAAAGCATGAGTAAATTCCAGTGTTTTTTCCTTTATACCCCTTATAATTATATAGCTGTTACAGCAAGATGACCGAAATGGCAAAAGAACAATCAGAAATTTTCTGCAAATGACAATAGAAAAATGAAGCAACAGTTTCTTAGCAACACAGTGGAAAATGTGCTAAATAAAATAACATTTTTTCCTACTGAGGTTTGTGTATGCTACATTCCAAGCATTGTTCTGAAATCGACCCAGATTTTTGTGCGTGTTTCTTTTAGATTGTTCTTATGGGTTTGCCTCACATTGGAGTTCGGACTGAAGAGCCACTGTTTGTGGAACCATTCTTACTTGGAGTATGAATAGAATCAAAAATCTTGTTTTATAAGGCTAAGGCATTAGCTGGAACATTAAAGCTGCAATTTTTTAAAGGGTTTAGTGAACTGTAAAAAAAATTTAAATAAATAAAAGCAAAGCATTCTGGTCAGAGGTTGCTGAGTGGAAATGGTGAGTGACATCTGATACAGGTCTGGCCATCTCTTGGTTGTGGTGAACAGATTGAATTGAACTTCTGCATAGTTCAGGTCCTGAGTCCCGAGCAGAGCTGTGATTACACAGTGCACAATCTACAGAGCGTATATTATGAAAGGGTATTTCTTTTTTTTGTAGAATATTAAGTTAACAGAAAAAAGGAAAATGAAGAACGAGATATTTAATTTTGACCCTTATGGAAACTCTTCATTAGCCAAAAAAAAAAAAAAAAAAAGCCCCAAAAGAAAGCATTACTTTCAAATTGACCCAGAATTTTTCTCCATTTTTTTTGTCCATTACAGAGGAAATTCTGTCTTTTAATCTGGAGGGCACACATTTTGTCTGAAAGCATTTCTTGGCATGTTCTGCCATATCCCCCAGACCTGTTCCTTCACATTCCAGCTGATTCAGGCATATACACATACTGAGACTTCCTAAAATTTCAGCTTCTCTGTGAATAATTTGGTTTACAGGCTAATTCTTTGGGAACATGTAACAGGTAAAGTAAGAACTGCAACCTTTTCAGAGCAATTTCCAGCAGGCAGACACCTAACTGCTGGGTAGCAGAAGAGAACTGTGCCTCAGTGCAACATGACAAATCACTTCGCCCAAGAGTCCTTAGGTTGAGTCAGCGTACCTGAAGAATCCCTCAGGTACAAAGTCCTCTCATCTATTTTGTTTTGTTGTGGTTTTTGTCTTTGGCTGTATTGCATTTAGAGTGTAGTGCTTTAGAAGGCGTGAATAACACCTCTTTTCTTCCATGAGGTATGAGTGCTGTTTTCCTAGGTGTTCTGCTGTTGTCTCCGTCAATGAAGGGTGATTTAAAATCAGCCCTATTTTGGCTCCACAAGCTTAGACAGCTCCTGCGTTAAGATGGGAGTTTCCAATTCAGTCTGGATTTCACAAAAGCAGTAAGAAATAGCTCTTCATTCTCTTACAATAGCTGTGACAAGGTTAGAACGAAGCTGGAAGTAGAGCTTTATCTGGGCAAAAAGAGTAGTGGCAAAGGGAGGACTTGAAAGCAGCAGTAGAGAAAGGCAGATCATCTGTGACTTCCTCCACAGTTGAGAATGACAGACCACTTGGGGCAAGTACACCTGCAGATTTAGTAACGGGGAATTCCACCAGTCAGGGGTACAAATGGCGTACCTTTATTTTGAAATCAGTGCTCTCTCTTGTACCCCTAAAGCGCTCTGTGATCCAGAATGTTCAATCTTACAGCATTCAAGAACTACCCGCATGTATCGGGAAGGATATCCATACTGAAATCTGCCCTGCTCAAGCATGAGGGGTCTGTAACCTGAGTCAGGGAAGAGACGGTAAAGGGCAGGACTAAGTTCTGAAGAGTGGAAGCGATGCCTTTGGTGTGGACTCAGAACCCAGGGACGTTGAAGGAATTGGGGTTGTTTTGTTGATTTTTTTTTAATTTTTTTTTTAGATGAACATAAATTAATGTATTAATTGGAGGAGGAACTGGGTTTGGACTTTTCATTAGAATCAGCATGTTTATAGGTTTCTTCTGTTTAATTTGCCTTGAAATAGCTGTGATGGGGGCAGGACACTGCTGAGGTGTCCTGGCACATCTGGAACGGGACTGTACCCGAGCTGAGGGGAGGGTGGCAGCGGACGAGCAGCCCCGCAGGGCGGCCGCAGCAGTGTAAGACGAGCGTCGGAGAGGCTGTAGCTGCGAGAGGGGAAGCCCACGGAGGCCACAGCGGTGGCCGGTGCAGCAGACATGGGGAGCCCGGCGGGGCCGGCCGGGCGGCGGGGTCAGGCCCGCCGGCGGGAGGCGGCTGGCAGAGCCCCGGGGCGCGCGGCCGGGTGCGAGTCTCCGCGCGCGGGTAACGGCGGCTGGGCGGGCGGAGCTCCCCGTGGATGCTGCCGCGCGCGTGCAGCCGTTTTGCCCCGCGGAGGCCGTTGGAGCGCCGCGTTGCCCCGGCGACCGGCTCAGCGGGGCTGGGGATGCCCCGCCGCGGGGGCCGATGCCGTGCGGGCCGCGGGGCTACCCCGGCCCGGCTCGGGTGCCGCGGCGCTCGCCCCTGCGCTGCCGGGGAAGGCGACCGGGGGGCTGCGCCGCGGGTGCGGGACGGGGGCGGGGAGCGTCACTGCACCACGGCGAGCGTCCCTCCTCCCGGGGTGGGCGGGCAGGGGCGGCACCCGGGCACCGCGGCGAGTGGCTGCTCAGCTCCGCGCCCTGCTCCGTCGGTGAGGAGCAAGCCCAGCGGACAGGGCATCGCGCGGGGAGGTTCCGCCGTTCCATCCCCGCGGCTGGAGGCAGGCCGGACCCCCCAGGCCCCCCTGCAGACAGGGGCGGCCCGCGGAGAGGGGAAACTTGGCTCGAAACTCCACCCCCCGACGAGGAACCAGCGGCTGCAGCGGGCTCCCGGCGCCGGGGGGCTGCGGGCGCGGACCCCGCGCCCTGCCCGCCCAGGCCAAGCGGAGAAAGTTTCCCGTCAGGAGGCTCGGCGGGGGCGAGCGGCGGCGGGCGGCCGCTGCCGCAGTGTGTGCAGCGAAGCGAGGCTGCTGGCGGCGGCCTCCCGGCGGCAGGAGGCGGGCGGCTGGCGCGCTCGGAGGGGGTGTTGCGCGGTGCCGGTCCTGCCTCTCTCACTGCGATGTGAGATCCGGGGAGAGCATCGGTTGCCAAAGGCTTTAGTTCTTACATGCATCCGATAATCTTCTTCTCCAAAATGGATTTTAGTCAGAGCAATTTATTTGGCTACATAGAAGACCTGCAGGAACTAACTATTATAGAGAGGCCAGTACGCAGGAGCCTGAAGGTATATACTTCAAAATACAACGATGCTTTAAAATCCATTTGAAATTATGTCTGTTTTATTTATGCACAACTAACTGAATAGGCAGTTTATTTTTTACAGCACCAGGATAGTAAAAATTGTTTTCAGTCATTTTGAAATAAACAATCTCTAATTCTATATAGCAGGGGCTTATTTTTTTTCAGGATAAGAATATTAAGCTTGGAAAAATAGACTTAACAAATTTTTAGATTAATTTATAGATCACTCGTTTATACCCTAAGTGATAAATAGTCATAGTGTCAGACATAGAACTGTGCTGCTATTACATCCCATCTTATCCCGGTGAAAGATTTATTTGATTGAATTTGAAATGTTGGCTGGAGATTTCAAGGATTAAATTCAAATTGCTCATGGAACTATCCCTGAATATGTGGGGAGGAAAGGGTTGTTTTAAGAAGATTAAAATGATGAAGTAGTAAGGTATTGTAAACTCATAATCTCTATTTCATGCTTGACAGACACCAGAAGAAATAGAAAGATTGACAGTTGATGAAGAACTCAGTGATATTGAAAGGGCTGTTTATCTACTCAGGTATTTCCTAAAATATTACTGTGAAACATTGCTGCTGACTATCATGCTTCTGTACAGCTGCTTTGGTGCTTTACTTTTCACTCTTTTTATTTTCTGTCTTTCAGTAGTAGTTTTTTTACTTTCTGCTACGTTAGACGTATAGGCAAGCTAAAAATAGGTACTGTATTTTTTTTTTCCCAATGCGTAAATACGAAGCCTGCGTACATGTATAGACATTTCTGAGTTTCTAATATGGCCCTCACCAACACTGAGTTGTACTTCATCATCTTTTCCCCTCAATTGATTTTACAAGAATCCTTGAGTGTTAACATTAATAACACCAAACGTTCAGTGACTCCATACTCACTCTGATCCATGAACAGGTACCACAGACTGATAACAGAGCTCTGTCTGAGCATACCCTGTACATCTGAGCTTTCAGAAGAGAAAACTTGAGAGATTAGTTTTACAGTCCTTAGGAAATAGCATAGAACATGCTTTCATGTGTTCTGGTTTTTTATTTTACATCCTTCTTGCTCTTTGAGGTATTTATTGGCAGCTATTTGAATAACTTGAATTTTGATAGTTTAAAATACAGATCTTTCAACTACTGTGTAAGTTATCTTTGAGAGTACAAATGTTCTGAGGGATTTTGATTTGCATATGCATTTTAAAACAATACCTAGTAATTGGAGAAACAGCTGCAGCTCCCTCTCAGTTTGCTTATTCTGCTGTTTTATGTGCTCTTGTAGTCTACGCCTGTCCTCGACATTTAGAGTAGATATTCTCAGTGTCTTAATTTTCTCTTTTTGGGGCATGTGGCATTATTTTTAGGTAAGCATTTTTGTCCACTGACACTATCTTTAGATACTGAGTTTTTCTTATGGTTTCTTTAAAGCTGAACTTTATTAAGTGGATTTTAAAACTTACTTTGCCAGTAGTTCCTGTAATCAAAGCAGTCTGTTGACTCTGGGGAAATTCAGAGGAAACAGTTTGCATGTGGTGTACATCATTGCAAAAGATGCATAGCAAATTTGTTTTTTACCTCACAGCAATCAGTGTAGTTGATTTTTTAATTTTTTTTTAAATTTTTTTTTTCTTTCCCTGTGTGGCAGCAAATTTCTTTGTTCCTTTCCCAATTATACAGTATGTTTTCAGCAATATGTCTTTACTGGATCATTGCCTTGTTAAAGGTTAAAAAGTTCCACTTCATATCTTTCATCTTACTAATTGCTTTTCAGCCTGGCCTTGAACTTCTCTTGACATCATCTGTTTTCTCTTTACTTGAGCAGCTGTTCTGGGGACATAATATTATTTTCTTTGTGATGAAGTTTTCATTTTTGCCTTTGTATTGTCCTCATTGTTGAAAGGTATGAAAAGGTATGCTCTGCTTGATAAGCTTTTTGTAAGGCAGTCACTTGCTGTGATTGTCCAAATATGTTAATACAATAATCCAGTGGAATCTTTTGCTGTTCAGTAGTATATTGCCTTCCCTGTACTGAGTAGAGTATAAGCAAACAGAGTTGAAGAGCTGCTTGTAACACAGATAGTATCCTTTATGTAATGTACAAAGGTATGAATTCATATGATTCTATGAATTTTTGCTTTGTCTGGAATTTTTTATTCTATTATAATGCATGACCCCTGCCTGTTCCTCTTGGACAATGACATCAGTCTGGTCTTTTCATGCCTCATTTTCTCACATAGATGTATTATTTGCTGTCCTTCAGGTTGTCCCTTATGTGGGACTCCCTTGATGTTATCAAAAAAAGACACTGCCTTTTCTGAAAATCCCCCTATAAAACTGGCTTTGGTGAGATTGAAGTGAATTGTTAATTATGTCTGTGTTGTGCTCCATTTGGAAAGGATGATGCTATCTCCATGTACATTAAAAACATGCAGGAATGGTAACAAAGCACATCTCCTACCTTGAGTATCTACTAATAGTATCAAAATACTTAATGAGTCACATTGTCTTTGATATTGTCACTTATGTAATCCTAATCTACAAAATAAGAGATTTTTAATTTACTAAGGAGGATATCTTTAGTGTTGCTTGTACAGTACAATGGGGCTGACCAATACGGAGTGAAACCTTTGTGTGAAAGTCCAAAAAGGGACCTTTTGTTTTAATGGCTCTCATTTTGAACAAAAAAAGCCCAGCTGCTATCTTTTCTTTTTTCATTCTCCTTTCCCTCCAAAACCTGCCCCCATATTTTCTTCCCTGCCCTTGATCTAGGATACTCTGTTCTGCTTACATGCAGGGTTGTTGTATGTTCAGCAGATACTGGCTTTTTCTAGATTTCTGCTTCTGAAGTCTTTTACTATTGTAGTCTCAAAACAGGTACGTTGACAACCTAGTCGGAGACAACAGTACAGCCTTGTACTGTCTGAGGTTTTTGGTGCCTGAATAATGTTTTTGTTTGGTTTGGGATTTTTTGTTTGGTTGGTTTTATCTTTGTTTTATCTTTATTTTATTTTTATTTTTTCTGTGACTAATTCTTGCTATACTGTGTATATGAGGAGGTATTAATTTCTGAACTCTCATCAGTTTCATCAGTCCTTTCTTCTTTCACCTCTTGCATTACTTCTCATTTGCCAGTAATGAATGCTGTGGAGTTTCTGGCATGCTCTTTTATTTCCTGATGTTGTAAAGTTACTTGTTCTGCTCATCTGGTATGTATTCCTATCCATGTAATGATTACTTTGCATTTTCTCAGTGCCTTGACTGTCTGTATCATAATGTATTCTCATAGATTTTGTAAATTTCTGTTTATTGTCTACTTATGACATCAATACATGTCTACAAATGTTCTTAGCACATGGCGAGTACATTGACACATTAATCCTGTTTGAAACCTCATTTTCACAGTAATGTGGCTTCATTTTAGTAGGTTTTCTATTGTTACCTGACGCAGTTTGGTTTTACATTCAAAGTGCTAATTGTAATTTTGATAATCCTAACAGGTGTTTATATAGAGATCTATATAAAATTTTTATTTTTAGGGGATAACTTCACTTTCAGTGTCCCCTTTTCAGCCAGCACTGTTCTTCAGATAACTATGTAATTATGTAGATCGACAAGATGATCTTGCTAATGCTCATAATGTTTAGCCAGATTAGTTTTCAACTAAATAAATTCTTTGATTTTTCTCACAATGTGGCTATAAAAACAGTTGTGCAAGCAAAAGGAGAGGACTCAGTAGCTCACCTGGTGGCCAGAGTCACTTTAGCATGACATAACCATGGTTGAACTTCAGCTTTACATCATTGTTGCCCAGAGTACTCAGTTTTAATTAGGTAACGTTCTACAATTAGACCAAGCAAGTTCTAATTTAATAAGAATGCAGTAGCAAATTGGATGGTCATTTGTTGTAATCTCAATTACCCTTGGCTCTGGTTGAGGAACTGAGCTTCCTTAGATCAGGTTGTCAGGGATGTTTATGAACTTGCCATGGAAATCAAGTGGATTTAGATACCTAAAGAGGGAGAGGCATCTGTCTGTCTAGGCTGTATGTTCTAGAGCTTCAGCCTGAGTGCTTGGTGGTTTCTGAGGGTCTAACTGGAATCACTGAAGAGTTGTATTCTGATTGTATTTTGGATGTTGCTGGCACAAGGACAAACAAGGGGAGCAAAATAGCTATGTGCATCTCAATTATGTCTGTTTCAAGATAGATGACTTACCACAAAACCATCAGCAGATTAATACAAGCTGCCAGACTTCGCATGCAAATGACTGAATAGTTTGCGTTCCACTTCAGGGCATCATGACCACTACCAGGACAGTGGCAATAAGCATTTCAGGGACAGTAATTTTTATTCCCTCTATGAACTTTTGCCTGCAGTCTTAGTTTGCTTCTTTGCTGATGTTTAATGTTATAACTTTCTTTTATTTGTCTTACTGTAGCTCACCCTTTTATGGCATACAGTCAATAGAAAAAGATGTATTTTTTGCCTGATGTGAATCTGTTTTGGATACAAGGATGCTTACTGGCATGCACTGTGTAGTGTGATTTGTTTTCTGAGAACTTTACTGGTAGATTTCCCTAGGGCTTTTTGCATTGTTGCGTGTACTGTGTGATTTTGTATTCAGCTACTTTTTGTTTATTTGTGCCTTCTTGGTATTAAAGCTTCCAGGCCCTGACATTTTTGTCATACTCAAAATAGCAGGGTAATGATGAGTTATCAAGTTGGAAGATTGAATTATTCACAATTTTGGGAACATAATGTACTTTTGTTTGGGAGTGATCCTGTCTCTCACTTTAGAAAACAACACAATCCCCCTCCAACACATTTAACACAGTTTTTAAAGACACAATAGATAGTTTATCTAGATCGGAAAGAATTCAATACCTATAAACTTAGCATGTCTTTTAAAGAAAAAAAAAAAGTTGTACTTTATTGTAGCCATCTTTTGTTAGCTAGAGTATTCTCAAATTCTAAACAACTTTTTCTACAGCGTATGTTGTTAGTGTCAATATTAAAAGCACTACTATTTAAAAGTTTTTATTATCCCTTTAGTTTTCATCATGTTAGTTTAGGAGATTTTCTTTTCTCTGTTGGTGCAGGTAACTCACCTTTGAATTTAAATGAATGCTTTAATTTAAATGTAACATTAGGACCTGATTTTCTAATGTAAATGTTATGTCTTTTTTTGAGTGTTAACATAATCATGAGAACTGGTTACTGTATTCCAATTATACAACTTCTGCATTTATGGTTCAGATGCATACATAGTATATTGAAAGATCCAGCTGTCATGCTAAGCACATTGGAAAATAAGTCTTCCAACTGTACTGGCAAGCTGTAAATACTAACATAAAAAGTATTTCTTCAGTCTATATTTTTTTTTTTAACCTTTTATTTTGTAAATTGCAACTTAATTCTGTTGAAGTTTCATTCTTGATTCAGTTAGTTGGACCTATAAATTAGTTGCTTGACCTTGACACTGTTATGCAAATAAATAAATGTCTGAAATTTATTCTTACAACTTAAGGTCAAAGGTGTACCTGTAGTCTTCTGAAATGATGCTAAGTCACAGACTTTTATTAAAATTGAGATTTGTGCAAATACTTCTGTTGTTCATGTTTGCCGAGTTGAAACTAGAGTTGAGAACCACCTATAAATATACAGAGTACAGAGCAGAGTTAATAGTGTTCTGAGAAATGTAAAATAATTTAAAAAAAAAAAAAAGAAGAGGAGAGAGAAAAATCTTAATTTCGGTTTTCTTTCTTGGGCCACAGTCAGCACAGACAGATGGCAGTGCCAGTCCTCTTCGTGTTCTAGTGCTTGTGCTACGTTTGCCCTTGTGCCTGCACAGCACACTGGTGTATTTATCTGAGGCAAACCATGAAAGTAAGTGAGTCTTAAAACACATCAACTGTCTTATTCTGAACTTTGTACACCTGAAAAAAGCCCCGTGCCTGCAGAAGAGAATTGAGTAGCAGCATGTGAACAGTGTGTGGGAGCCAGTGACATGGCTTTGAGACTTAGCACTATGTTTGGCTGGCTTACAGTATTCATTGAGCTAAGGTTTCCTGGTGTATAGTTTCATAGTCAAGTTAAGCTGAATAAAAGCTTTTCCTGTATCAGAAAGAGTAACTCTTCTTTCTTTACATGAATGCGTGTTACTGATAAATTTTGTGTGCCAGCACTAAAGCTGCTCTGAAGTCTCAGTCAGATTAAAGAATTGATGCTAATTCTACCAAATTTTTCAGGTACTTGCTTCCAACAAAATAAGGAACTGCATGGCTGCTTGTGCTACTGTAAGTGGCACCATGACCACAGAAGTCATGGTGGTAGACCACTTTCCCATCAACAGTAAACAGATTTATTTCAGGTTATGCTGATCTTGAATCTATACTTTGAATCAAATATTGGTTGAAATGATCTGAGACTATAAAGTATCATCTGTAGCGTGTTTACTGAACATTAAATGGACTTCTGGAAGTCTACATGAGAGCTGAGTTGTGTGAGAGCAGTGGCAGCTCTTCCTTATGCATTGTCACATTCTTCTCTGGAGATATCAATTATATTTATGTTTTAGAGCATCTTTTTGTATGACATAATAAGGAGAAACTAGGCAGCTGTGTGGAAGCCTTTTTTTAATAGTAAACACAATTGAAAGATCTATAGGTTTTCTTGACTTCTAAAAATTGTTCTATTGCTCTGGGAAAACCTTATTATGATCTCCCAGAAAAGATCTACATAGTAGTATCTAGCTAAATATTTACAGTGTTTCTTTCTTTCTACGTGACAAATCCCATGAAGGAATAGCATGTTGCCCATCAGGAGACTGATTTTGTGTTGTTTTTGTTCAGATGAGCACTGGCATTTAATAAATAACTTTTGCATCTGCACAGGTCATTTTGAGATGACACATAATTAATACATAAGTATAATAATTCTCCTTTATATCACTTTCCTTAGAAAGCTCCAAGTGTTTATAACAACATTTTGTACTTTTAAGGAGCTTATATCCTTGTTCTTGCTCAATATTACTAATTTACGTCTGTATCCTTTGCCTGATTTGGCAGGAGATAACAGCGTTTTACTAGTTTATGTCAGGACCTGGAGATGCATTCAATGGAAACTGCACCAGCATGTAGATGGGAAAAACCCAATGTTTTCTGTTAGAATGTATCAAAGGAACAAACTCCTCAAAGAGTAGATCAAGCTGTCCATCTATGGCAAGTCTGAGAACACTTTTCACACAATGGGGCCCTGTAATATGATGACTGCTAGTGATTGTAACAACTGTCTAGTGGATTTTCTTGCAAACTGCTTCTGGTGTTTTGAGGACTAATTTCTTGTAGGCATAGGGAGCCTTCCACATGTCATGGCATGGTGCTTCCATGCCCCTGCACTCTGACTCTACTTCATTTGTAGCTGCCAGAGAGAAGCAGCAGCAGTTAGTATTTGTCCAGCTACTCATCTCCTAAAAGCAGTAGTAGACATTTCAGTTTTGTGAGTATCGGAATAGTAGCATGCATCATTACCTGTCCCAAAAATCTGAGTAGTCCTCAGAATAATGATTCTTAGTGCTAATACACGAGATATTTTTACATTTAGAGTGGTTGTAGATACTCTTCTGAATTGCCCCAAAGTCAGGCAGGTAACACTGCATTAAGTGTTGGTTCCCATTGCTGCATTTAGTAAACTTTTTTTGTGAAGGGAATTTGTTTTACTGAGGTAAAATTCTGATTATAATTTAAGGATTTAAGGAACTAGGATTTTGGAAACTAGGACTGCAGGCTCGGGCCTACATCTGTGCCTTAGCTGATATACAGGAATAATTTGGAATGAGACAAGAAATAACTTCATTGAGATTTAAAATTAATTGTGTTCTTGGGGGTATACTTGTAGAACCATTTTGTTTAGCTATTTTTAGTTAACTTGAGTAATAAGGTGTTTGTCTTTGTTCCACCAGCTGGTAGTATAAATGCTAACTAACACTGTGGTAAAGTTACACTGGATCTTTGTCAAGCCTCAGAGCCCAAAGCTCCAAAATTACACACTCTTTGTTTACAGAAACATACTACAGTGTGATTTCTTTTTGTTATTATTTCATTTTTTAATTTTTTTTTTTAGTGTTTCCCTGTAATTCCAGCTTTCCTGTCCCTCCACTGTGTTCTTAAATTTACTGTAGGATAAAGTCAGATTCATGCTGTGTGTAAGCAGGGATAGAGAAACTGACATGAATGGAATTGCATCATTTTGAGTGTGTGTGAATCCAAGCTGAGTTTAGTAACTAGTAGTCTTCTTTTATTGGCTTTATCTACTTAGAGTAGCTAGGCAGGTATTTGTAGGTCTTCAGACAGTTGTTTTTGAACTTCCATTTTCAATAAGGTTGTATAAATAAAGGGGATCAGCATCACCAGGTCAAAATAACACATACTGCTGAAGAAAGAGCAAATCCTCGAAGACCATAGTCATACATTCTTCCTAATGTGGAAAAAAAAAAAAGAAAAGAAATTTCTCCATTCTTCTTGTCCTTCTCCATTTCTCATCCAGTTTAAGAGAATTCTTCTGGCTCTGCAAATAGATCAATACAAACATTTTTTCCTAAGGCATTTTTCGTATATGTTTTTAAAGGGAAATCATCCACTTGATTGTGAAAAAAAAATAAAAATAGGTTTTTCTTTCCCCAACTGATATTAAATCAGAATTATATAATTTGCTTTAAGCTTTTTTTTTAAAGGGCAGTGCACTGTAACTTTGAATAAAAGTGCAAAAGTTGCCACAGGATTTTCTCTTTGAGGAAGGGTACAAGCAGAAAGTCTTCTAGACCCTGTTTTTTGCTTATGAGAATAGCTTTGTGTACAAATTGTCAATTGTTCCCTTAGTAAAATGCTTTGAGTTCACATTTTTTAATGTAAAAGCAGTGAATTAATCTGAGTAGGTATCTGTTAGTTTTCCTCCCCCAATGACTATTGTTGAGCAACAAAGAACACTAAGCACTGAAACCATCCATTTATGCTAAGATTAAATAGAAGTTGTTCAAAGCTGCCTATAAAACTCCAATACATTTCTTTTTACCAGTTGGAGACAAAGAGGAAAGTTGGATTCAAGCTGGCTCAAAATATTGATAACTCAATTGATATAAACAGAGCTGCACAGTAGGAGGAGTGCTGGTGCACTCCGCAATACCAATACATTTTGCTTGCAGGGGGTTATATCTGCAAAATGGGGTGATTTATGTTAGCCTGTGCTGCATGAGAAGTGCAGCTGGCCAGTTTCTGTTTGTGGTCTGACTTTCCAATGTAGTATAGACTTTTTTTTTTCCCCCTTTTATTCTCATTTTTTTAATTTATTTATTTTTCCTGAGTAAAATTGTCTGCTAACTTCTGTTAGTAGGAGTATATTGAGAAGGCTAGACTAGGGACAGTAAGGAAATGCTTTAAAATTGCTAACTATGCTTTTGTTGCAAATATAAATTGATTATAATGTCTCTGACAGACTAAACATATGTAAAACAGAAATGTGAAGGGCATCTGCTCTAATATACATATATACATGGTAATATTACTTATATTGTTGTGCAGGCCTGGAGATAAAAATGCTGACTTTAAAGGGAGAAACAGAAAAGATGCCATTTTCACTGCTGAAATTGTAACTGAGCTTTTTGAGGAGGAGGATTTATGTCCATATTAAATAGCAAAACATGAGTCACTGCCTCATTGCTGCTTGCACCAAAATTCTTCTGTTATAAACAGTTAATCTTCTTTATGTAATTTCATTTTAAAGCTCAGGTTTAGGATGCCTATTTCTCTGCTATTTTGGAAGCTAGAAGTTTTTTAGGGCATAGTCTTAAGGGCAAGATTTATTTTTATTTTTGCTTTTTACAGCTGCATCAAGTGCTAACCACTAAATTAGTGGAGAAAAGAATTATGACTACTGAAAATTAACCTGCTTCTTTAGTACAGGTTTTAACCCAAGAAATATGTCTGTTCCCTCTTATCACTGTGTAAGGCCAACTGTAGGTGCTTTTTAAAGGTTACTTGTAACCTCTTTTGAACCTTGAGTGCCTATTTTATAGAAAATACTTGCACCATGAGTATTACACATGGAGGAAGTACTTGCACCTAAAAGATTAGGTGCCTGCTGGTATGGAAAAATCAGCCCATAAGGGCAGATAAATACACTTGTGCTTTGATCACTTAATCTGTCCCACCTGTTTGAATGTGATGTTTTAAGAGAGTGGACAGATCAATAAATTTAATATCCAGATCTTTGTAACTTATTTATTGTCAATTCTGAAGGCTTTCAGTACTTGATTTTCCAGTGCCTCATCTTACTTCCTGATTAAATGAAGAGGATGGTTATTTTTTTTAAATCAATAGTTGGAAAGTGGCAGCTTTTGGATCTGTTGTGTATAATGTCCCACATCTATAAGACCCATGCATTGAAGAACATTCTAGGTAGAGTTTAGTACTTTGTAGGTCATTTGAGGTGCTCATAACTCACTTTTGTATGCTTTTTGATGAAGGATGCAAGTACTACGTAATTTTTTTTTTATTCTGTTACTATCCCTTTTTGAGTCCTACATATGAAAGACTGATTTTATTTTTCCCCAAATGTTGTTCCTTCCCTTGCAAGTGCAAACAACTTATTTTCCTTGTCATCATCCCTATGACTGAGGGGTTGCCTTAAGCCTATTATCTTCAGGATACTACAAACTGAATACCAGTGGAGATGGTTTGTGTGGCACCTGTAAAGACTATATTGGCCATTGATATTTGGAAAGAACTTTGGAGTTCTGGATGCACTGAAATAACATTGATATTATGAGCGCTCAGTGATGGTTTTAAATTAAATTCTGCCTGTAGATATCCATTCGCATTGATGCCATATCAGATACCTAATAAAAGTATATTATTCAGTACCTTGTCTTAGTATTCCACAGTGAGTTTAAACTAAAAAATTACTGTCCCACACCTTTTAGTGATCAGTTAATTCTGTTCATTTTCAGAAACAAACAAACCAAAGTGGGGGGGGAGGGTGGTGTGCAAATGGTGGTGTATCAATGGTTCCCTTTTTCTGTCATTTTCTTTCTCCATGTTACTTTTGCTTTCATAGATGGATATTGATAACTTCAGTAAATAGGTAAGCCAGATATTCTAGTGGTTATCACTGTATTCTGTGAAGGATCTGTGCAGCTGAGCATATCTGACACACATTCAAATGAAAGAGATACTCTTTTCTTCCAAGTATGATTCTGAACTAATTTTAGTAAATGTGGGTGGAATTACTGGTAAATGCTTTATTTATTCTTTCCATTACAGAATGTCAAATTCTTTTGGGGATAATTGTACCATTAGAAATAATGTAAAATATGAGTATGTGAGGAAAAAATAGTCTAACAAAAGGCTGTTTAAGATCATTGTAGTGATTTTGAAGGTAGGGAATGTTATTGCAATTATAATTACCTACACCTAGTTGGGTAGGCAGGAGGATTCTAATGGTGTGCTCATAGTGATTTTAACAGGCATATAAATACAGATGAATTATCTGTATATATGATACACATTTTTATCTACTGTTTGAAATTACTCTGCCAGAGAAGTGGAAATTTGCAAGACTTGTGTCATCACTTCAATTTGTTTATTATGCTAATTGTATTATCTGATTTGATTATCTGTCCACTCCAGGCTGTATGTCATCAATGGAACTCATCTCATACATTTCTGAGAGACATAACTCTGACTCTTTCTTCCTTTTAATTAAGTAGCTGAATTTCATCCTACTTCCCAAAGTGAACATAAATCAAGTAAAGCACTTTTTTGTTTGACAGAACGTGAATCAGCAACAGCTTGGAACTGGGGCAATTTTTAGTTATTTGCCTGTTTACCTCAGAAAGCTGCCTTTCATCTGTGGTTACTCCTGATGAATGAGAAAGTAACACTAGAGTTAGCTACTTGGCATTGTATAACTTATGCATGCAACTGCTTCATTCTGAAGTAGATGACCAATACTAATTGAAAATATTTGAATAATGATCAGAAGGTGAACAAGCAACACTTTCCACTTTTGAGCTGTCTAAAAGCCAACTTATATGAGGAGTAAATTCACAGTTTTGTGTTCGTTTTCTACATGAGTCACTAGGACCTTTGAGTATGACAGCAATAATTTGTAGAAATGTAGTGTTAACTGTTTCAAGTCTTTCTGAGGCCACAGTCAGGTTTCCTTCATTGGGAAAAGAACCTGCTTCTACAGCTAAAACTTCAAAAGGGTTTCTAAAATTTCAGATGTATTTTTCAGTGCTCACAATTTTACTCCCATATTTTTGAAGTTGAAAGATGGGCTCAGATTATGTTATGTACTTACAGCTTCTCTATAGATATATTTTTCTTGCATATGTGGAAAAAATGCTGTGAGCAATGGCTTAAAAAAAAAATTCAGTTGCTTTACTCTTTTTTTATTTTTCTTTTCTATGTGGCTTTTCATTCACTCAGTCACTGTACTCGTACACTGTATGTTCATTCTGTACTCGGCGTCCTTTACAGTGTCTCTACTGGTCTTTTAGGTTTGTGTTTGGTTGGGTTTTTTTCTACCTAGTCTGTGTGACTCTGAAAATGAACGGTCAGCTCATGTACAAAGTATGTTTTATGTACCCTTTGTCTATGTTATAGTGGCTGATGACACAACTTAGATTTTATTGTCTGGGTCTTCTAAGCCTGTTCCAAAAAAATTGAACTTTCTAGAAGATGGCTCAAAAGTCCTGCTTGTATTTTAAGTCTTAGAGAGTTACTGTTATTTCTGTTGCTTTCCATTGTCTTCAATATAAAACAAACTCGTGCTTAGACAGAAAAGGCTTTTTTACGATGTGATGCAGATATAGAGAAACAGACCAGTAACAGTTGCTTTCCTAACCTTTGATGTGCTTTTCCTAATGGTATGCAGAGGAATTCCTATTGGAATGAGTGCAGCATAGTTAAGTTTTGAATAAATGATTGAAGAGAGTCATAGCATGGGGTGTGGTGAAGCTAAGTGGTATCTTCTGTTAGACTAAAGCAGAGGTTGAAAGGTACAGATACTGCTTTCTCAATCAAGAACCTTTAAAAATTTCTGAGAAGATTCTCATCAACTTCCATAACTATTAGTTAGGGTTGCTGTGAAAAAACGCCAACAAACCAAACAACAAAAAACCCTGAAAGTGATACAAGATGGAATATGTTATGATCAGAGAAGATAAGAATGCATGATAGAAAGACACACGGATAAGTAATAAAGTGGGAGCTTTTGGATCTGTTATGTATAATGCCCCACACATATAAGACCCAGAAGTTGAAGAAGACTCTACGTAGATTTTAGTACTTGTTAGATCATTTGAAGCGTTCATCTCTTTTGTGCCACAAATAGCTAACTCTCGGGATGAAATACACTGATAGAACAAGTAAGACTAGAGAATGAAAAGAGATCCCATGCCTAAATTAGACAATAAGATAAATTTAGGTCAGCAGAAGTAATTTACCCTTCTAGAATTTGGTTAGCATCTGTGATTTTATTTTACTTTTTCTCACTGTCTGTGTGGAAAAATTACAGGCCTTGTACTTTTCCAGAAGACTTCTTTTATCATATAATGTATGCTGTGAAATGACAAATCTTGTTGAAAGTGAAAATTATAAATTCTGAGTTGGTGAAGAGGGACTGGGCAGAGGGAAAAATAGTATCAGCTATTAGCTTGTTTTTCTTATATTGCCTAGGAATTGGAAATTGCATTGTCTTGGTCTTGGAGTGAAAGGACTGGGTTTACTTTTCAAATTTAGACTCAAAAAAATACCAGGATGAATTCTACCCAGAGACCATACAAAATGCAGTATGTGTTAAAAATTGTAAGGAAGAGCTTATTTTCTAGGAGGTAGTAACATTGATATTAGGGTAATATTTGAGAGGAAAAATGGGTTCCTTTGAGGAACATTTATATTCTTGAAACTTTTCTTAAAATTCAAGGGAGAAAAGCCTAATGTTTCCTCATAGCAATTAGTGTCTAAACTCACAGAAACTGATGATATTAGGAAGAATGAAGTTATTGTGTCATTATAGTACATTTGTTTTGGTGACTCGGGAACAGAAAGGATTATTTGTGTGAATTATAACTCCGTTGTTTCTTTGACAGTTGTTTAGCAAGCAAACAGAGATGAGAAATTCAGCTCACCAGACTGATCCTGGCAAGCGTGGTTACTATAAATACAAAACTACCGTGAAGCTAAATCTTTGGTTTCCATTCTTACTTTAACTGCATTACAAGTTTCTTGTGTAGTGGTGCATGTACAGGTATGTACTAAGATCAGAGTAATTTCTTTTTTAATATACAGACCATATAGATTTTGTTCAGATGTGCTGTCAGGTACATATGTCTGTAGCAGAAGATCAGGATGAGAAAGTGGTTTTGAAAATGAGATCTTAATAGAAAAGGGTTACAATATCAGATATTCATACTGTGATATCAGGACTTCTGCCTTCTTGAAAATGAATATTAATCAGGTGTTGAATTTTCAGATTCATTTTGTTCTCTCTTGCAGCATGATAATAAAGTTTCTTGTCTTTATTTGCTCTGGCTAGACAGGTAATGGAGGAAGGGAAGGATTAAAGGAAAAAGCTGCTTAATGCTTCTTTGGCCCTGTCACAGTCTTAGACTTAGTTACAGTCTGGTTTATATCCCTATTCTAGAATTTTGCATATTATCATAAATATCATATATATTGAGGCTTGCATACATAAATATTATACTGTATTAGAACACAGATAAAGACCCTTGGTTTCTAGGACAACTTAAATCACTTTTCATGTTGTTACATGTGGTACCCAGCTAACTGTGGTCTGCAGAAGGTGTTTTGACAGTGAAGGAAGTGCAGCTTACAGCTTAGGAGCCCTGATACTGTATTTTAATACATGAATGGTTGTAACACATAAAATACTTTATATGATACATGGATCTGTAATTATATATCTTTGTGTCTAAATGAGTAATGTTGGGTTTTTAAAAATTACTGTACTAGCCTTTTTTTGAGAAGGAAGCCTCTCTTTGTAACATTAATGTATAATGCCAGAAATGTAAGCAGTTTAATACATCAGGTCTCTGATTTAAAAAATATATCGCAAATATCTCGTTTATCTTTGCAGTTTCAAATCATAGGGCAAATTATCAGATAAAACATCACTTTGATTCCAGATACTTTTATTTGTCATTTGCAACATGATAGAGGATAGATAATGTACAAACAATTTTGTACAGCACTTAAAGTCTATAAAATCTCCTGTGTAATGCATAGTTTAAAGACTGTGTTAATATTTGTACAGCTCACACTTCTCAGTCTTTGTTCAACTGAGACTCTTAAAGGAAGTTGTTTTAATGAAATGATAGATACTTCCATGGGACTGGGTCTGTTTGTAATATACTTATTACAATATATGTCAAATAGATGTTCAGACACTTAGGTAATTTATGTTTACAGAAGTATACTTAAAATGTGAGCATACATAATATGAAATAAAAGGAAAATTACTTTGCACTGGTGTTAAGAGAGGATTGTACTTTAACAGAACATACCAGATGGTGTTATTTCAAAGGAGTATTAATTTTGAAATAAAATGAAAATTAGTCTTAAAATCAGTCATCAATATTTGTGATTTCAAGACCTTTTTCTGCTATCTATAATTTTTTCCTTTTTGTTACCAAAAATCTGAAATGATACAATCAAAGACAGAATTAAAAATTAAAGCTTGTAGAAGTATTAGTTTTTACCTACCAAGAATAATATGTAGAAAGCAGTTGAATACATTTTAAGTCTGTGTCTACCGATCTGCATAGGAAAGACTGCTGTATAAAAATCTATGTTATTCTAATCCCGCAGTCATTGAAGTTGGTAAATTTTTACTTTGTTTTCAACAAATGTGGATTTAGACCAACACAGAAAATTTTGGAATCTTGCGCTGAAATTGATATCACTTATGGTGTGTTAAGTGAACACTGTCATTCCGTGCAGCCATCCATCAGAACTTCTAGGTTTGTAAAACTAAGTTACACAAAGCAGGGACTTCAGTCGTTAGTTCAACAATGTCTATTTGGCAAGTCATTTTTGCTGAACTGGTACAGTTAGTCACAGTGTTAAAGGAAAGTCAGTTCATAAACACAGTGCATTAGTTAGAGCTTGGGTAAACGTTGTACATCAGTCTTCTTTACAACACTGTATTCTGCTCCTGTCATTGTGTTTTTCAGGGTAGTGCAAATGAAGGAGAGAGATGTTAATCTATCTTCTCTTTTTCAAACTCCTTTGTGGTAATATTCTCTTGAGGAACATCGAGTGACTAATCTTTCTTCATGCTGTAAAAGGAGCTATAGTCCTTCATTCCCTTTCCAGATAGAAATGTTCCTAATTGAGTACCCAGGGACTTTTAAAACTTTTTTGTTCTATTTTACAGAATCTGTTTTTAAAAATTAAACTAAAATTGAATTTTTAAGCATCCATTTTCAGTAGTTATTTATTTTAAATATAAGAAATGTTATTGCTCTGAGCTTGCTGAAAGTTTGCAAGCCTGGAAACACCTATCCTGAATATAATCATAGAATCACAGTATAGTGTGGTGTGAAGGGACCTCTGGAGATCATCTAGTCCACTTATCTGCTTGAAACAGTGTCAGTTAGAGCAATATATTCAGAATGTTGTCCTAAACTCAGGATTTCCAATCCTAAGAATGGAGACTACCACTATCTGGGCAACTAATTCCACTGTTTGTGCACTCTGACATAGACGAACATTTTTTTAAGTTAAATTTCGTGTGTATTGCATTTGTCCCTGTTGCCTCTCTTCCTGTCACTGGGCACTACTGGGAAAAATCTGCCTCTGTCATCTTTACTGACTAAAATCAGATTTTATACATATTAAATAAGGCCCCTAAGCCCTCTCTTCTTGAGTCTAAAGATCCCTGTTGTCTAAGCTTGTGTTCAAATATTATATGCTGTAATCCTTTAATAATATCAGTGGCACTTCAATGGACTGTGCAGTCTGTTTACTCTTGTGCTGAATAGACAAGAAGAATCGTCTCCTTTGAGCTGCTGGAAATGCTCTTCCTAGTGCAGCCCAGGATGCTGTCAGCTGCCTTTGTCACAAGGGTGCATTGCTGGCTCCTGGTCAGCTTGGTGTCCACTGAGATCTCCAGGCTCTTTCCTGCCAAGCTACTTTCCAGTTGGCTGGCCCTCAGCCTGCACAGGAAGTAGGACAGTAGTAGCGTAGTAGTAGCTACTTCCACAGCTGTACGATTTTCATTTTCTCCTGTTGGACTTCCTAAGATCCCTGTTGGTTTGTTTCTCCAGCTTGTTGAGGCAACACAACCACCTGGTCTGTCAGCCCCTCCTTCTGGTTTTGTGTCATCTGCATAGTACCTGAGTGTGTGCTCTGTCCCATCATCCAGATCATTAATGACAATGTTAAACAGTGTTGCCTCCAGTGTAGCTGCCTGAGGTAAGCCACTTGTGGCTGGCTTCCAGCTGGCTGCCTTTTCATGGATCACTACCCCTTAAGCTTGATAGTTCAACCAGTTTTAAGTCCACATCATTTTCCATTTATCTACCTTGTACTTTATCAGTTTATCTATGAGGATATTATGGGAGACAATGTAAAAAACTTTGCTAAAACAAGTTAAATAACTTCCACCATCCAAGCCAGTCATTTTGTTGTAAAAAGCTGTAAAGTTGGTTGATAAGGCATGATTTCCCCTTCCCGAGTACAGGCTGACTACTCCCATTCACCTTTTTGGCCTTTGTATGTTTGTAAATCCTAGGGGGATTTGCTGCAGCCTCAAGGCAGTCCCAAATACAATGTAGACTTCACCCGAGGGTGCAAAAGCCAAGTAATACTGAATGCAGGGGCTATAGAAGGAGAGGCTTATTGTTATCTTTGTGCGTGAGAAGTACCAGCTCTTCAGCGAACCTTGCAATTAGACGGGCTCTGGTACCACTGGCTGTCTAGTGAGCAGCTGATACTGCAAATGCAGTAAGCATTAGGACAGAAGTGCTCAGGCATGAGAGCTTTCCCTCTGGTTGAGGATTCCCAGCATTGTAAAATCACTGGGATCTCCTGTAGGATGAACTCGGAAGATGAGTCCTGAAGTTTTATATTTAAATGATATTATCTGTGTGGATTTTGCTAGCACAAAAGAGGTTGAGCTAAATTGCTTCTAAGTATAGGGCACTTTTATAGTTCTTCTATAGTTAGCACTGTTAAGAAAGCAATAGCACCTTTACTACATTGAGCTTATTGTGACTGAAGAAAAGATTTAGCATTTATTTTAAAATATTTATTAGTACAAAAATGTTTTAATCTGAGCATTTAGCAATAATTCACTATAATCCCGAAGTCTTTAATACTTAAAGAAAATCCCTGGTGCAGCTCCTTTCGTAGACATAGAAGAAAAATCTTCTGCAGTTGGAAAATTACAGGCTGTGGAGGTGTTGAAATGCCTCCTGCTTCACATTTTTAATTGGCAGCAAGCCAGACACTAAACATTTCTGGTTTAAAGGGAAATGCTCCCATTTTCTTTACATTCCTGGTGGATAAAAGTTGCATTTGGGTTGCATTTTTTAGCAGTTAGTATTTCTTCCATCTTGATAGAAATTCCATCTTGATACAAAATTAATAAAATTTTCAATTAAATAGCTTCTCCAAGGTACCCTGACTGTTTACATTATGGCTGGAAAATACAAAGGTACACGTCTTTTCCTTGGAAGTTTGCATCATAAGAAATCGTGGCCCTCATCTACCCTGTGACCCATGTCCACTCTGGGAGCTGTAGATTTCTCAGTTCTGCTTTAAAGCTTTGTTGGAAATAGTATGTGATACTTGGAGAAACCTTCCATAAACATGAAAGACTTTAATATTCATAGTTCTAAATTAGATAATGAAATGGGTTTGAATAATGCAGAAATATTGCAAGCTGTAAATAGATCAGTTATTAGTCATTAATTTAAGTCCATTGTCAGCAGTTGACAGGATACTGTCCTTTCACTGAGTTTAGATGTTACTGGGAGGTCTGTTTTTCTGGAGAGCGCTCATATTTGTTTAACAAATAAGGTTGTGGGGATGCTAATATTAAAATAATTCTGAAATTCACTCACGCTGATTTTGAATGGCATTAAAAGGTCTTTGGTGTAGCTTTGCTTTGTCAAAGCTTGTCACTGTTATTGTGTTTACAGACAACAGTTAGAAATGTAGAGGGGTGTATATGGTAACTTACCAGAAAATTGTTTCCTAATACTTTTTAAGAAAGTCACATCCGCTTAATTTTACATCAGTAGTAGTCTTAACAGAGGATTAAAAAACTACAAAAATTCTGATACATTTCCTAAGTTGGAACACACAATGTATTTAGAAACTCATGCAGTATTGGATTAGTAATGTTCTGTATTCCTAAAGTAAGTTATATACCAAGAGAAAAAGATAACCCATATCCAGACAGTACAGGAAATGGTGATTTTTTTTTTTTAATGCTCTGTCTTTTCCTCTTGACTTTGATATTATATATGTTAAATGTGTCTTGTTTTCAGGTTGTTTTTTTTTAATTAATATTTTTGTTACTGCACTGCAATTCACAACATCAGGGTGTATTTTTTTTTACATCTGTGTTGAGTTCCATCCCCAGATGTAATTTGCTTTCACTGTTTATTTTTGTAAATGTAGGCACAATAAATGTGAAGTCTCCACTCTGGGAATGATTCCCAGATTTTGATCAGCAGGTCAGAATATTGCAGCCCTGATGACAGCAATGTGTGATAACCTCAGTACAGTGTTCACAGTTTTCTGTTCACTTGTTACTCATCTTAGAATTTATGACAACTCTTCTATTTGGGTTCTTGTATTTCCAATATTTAAGGTATTCATTAAAAAAAAAAAAAGACAGAAGTACTGTTTCCTGGTATTCGTGGTGTGTAGCACCTGTTTAGAAGAGTTATTGCGGTGACTAAGTTTGTGGTGGATCCTTTTAATTGCTTTGGAACTTGGGGAAGTAGGAATGTTTTATTTTGTCCCAAATTAGTTCTGTTATTTAGGTGCTATAATCACACAAGCATTTCTAAAGATGTTAATTCACGTTCAGATTGGACATTAGGAAGTCTTCACTGAGAGGGTGGTTAGTCGCTGGAACAGCCTCCCCAGGAGACACCAGTGATCATGGTACCAAGCCTGTCAGAGTTCAAGGAGCATTAGGATGATGCTCTTAATCATGTGGTTTAGTTTTAGGTAGTCCTGTAAGGAGCAGAGAGTTGGACTCAGTGATCATTATGGAACTCTTCCAACTCCAAGTGAACTGGAGTGTGTGTGACTCTCCACCTTGAAGAGGGTTTGAATTCCCGAATTCCTGCCTTCCAGCCTATACTTAATCTTCCAGAATGTACCACCTTCTAACATGGAAAATTATTTTTGCAAGGATAGCAAGGAATACTTTCTTTCAAAAACACAAAGAAATTGCAGTTTGCTAAACATGATTAAGTTAATGTTGGTGATAGTTAATTGCTGTTTGAGTGTTTTCATTGGGGAATTACAGAGTGCAAAGAAAAAGAAATCTTTCCAGTAGGATATTACATTATTTCTGTTGGGGTATTTTAGTTTCTGTTGATTTTAACCAAAGCTTTACTTTTGCATCTTGCTTATTATGCAAACATATCCTCATTTTTAAATGCTCATTTGTATGCATTTAACAAAAGACCTCTAAACTGTCCTGCTTGACTGTACGTATGATTGCATTCTGAAAGATGGAAATGTTGACGATGATGTAGGAATGTGTAAAGATCTTTTCAGCTCTAAATGCTGCAGAAAGGCTTTACTTCTTTAACTGTGAATTGTCTAATTGTCTGCAGAGGCAGAACAAAACTGGAAGGTGATGGTACGGTCTCTTCTGTCCTGTGACCCTTTATGTACCTAGTCCATTTTACTGAGCACACATGTTTCACTAAGAAAACTTGGAATGGCAGTGGGATCGGGAGTGCGATATGGAAGTATTTAAAAGTAGTTTTACTATGAACTTCTTTAAAAATTATATTTATAATCATATTGTAGATTTAATTGTAATGTCAGACTAAGAAAAATGCTTACATATGTACAATTGAGCTTTGTGTGCTTGTTTAAAAATAAGCTGCATACCTGTTGGAACAAATCTGAATTTGTTCAGTTAAATGGATTTTATGCATTTAAATAGGAAAAAAAAGTCTTGCTGTTTAGTTTTATTTTTAATGTAGGTATCCAGAATCCTTTTCTTTCTGTTTCTGTTCTAGAAGTTTATTTACTTAGGTAGTTTTTGTTTTCATCTTATGCCTTTTCTTCATGGCTGTCTACTGTTTCCCTTCCATTCTTCTTTTTTTTTTTTCCTCTCAATTGTGGGTTACTATAAAGAGAAACAGGATGAGGAGAAACGTGCAAGATCTGTAATCTAACCAAGTTTTTATATCCTTCTTTAATCATGTTTGTCAATATATATCTGATGGTGTTCCCTGAAAAAAAATAAAAGTGGTAGATCTCTGTTAAAATGTTGTATGTTGAATGTGGTTTTCATTTATATTTTCTATTTGTCCTCTTCCTATGGTTTATCACTTGTACTGTTATAGCATAAAAGCTTCCAAAAAACTACTGTCTTGATCATCTAGTTTGAAAATATATTATTATTAAAATTTGACATTTTTTTCCAAAGCTACACTAAAAATCAGAACATTTCATATGAGTAGTTATACATAACACCTTTTACGGTTACTATTTTTAATGTTGGCTTCTACTAGATACTATATATAAAAAGTAATGCCTCTCTTGACAACTTAAATGAATAACCCAGGTAGTGTGGGTTTATTTTTTTGTGGGTTTTGGTTTTGTTTTTTTTTGTTTTTAAATGAAAGCTTCAAGCTTGTAACCATTCTAGAGAATAATGTTTTGTATGTATATATTTTTTGTAAGTTCTGGCCAGGATATCCAAGGAACAAGCGTGGTTGCAAATCTTCCAGTCCTGATGCGACAGAATCCTGCAGAAACACTTCGTCGGGTTTTACCAAAAATCAGAGTAAGTTGTATATAATGAGGTTTGAGTGAATATTCTCCTGCTAGTATAAGTATTTTTAAAAAGGAAAAAAAAAAATCCCACTTTTATTGCAAGCTCACTCTCTACAAGTGGTATGTCCTGTAGATCTTCCACATTAATTCACTGAATTTACAAAGTATTGCAGATATTTTTATTTTTTTTTTAAGTGTTACAACAGGAAAAAAAAAAAGAAGATAGAAGTAATACTATTTACATATTCTAAAGATTTACCAGTGTCTTAACAGCTTTTAGAGAATTCTTTTTTAGGACCAGCCAGTCATAATGGTTCTTTTTGATGTTCTTAAAATCTCCTTCCATCCTAACATTTAAGATTTTCATTCTGCTACCCAGAAAAGTATACTTCGCTTTTAGCTGTTGGAAGTTTCACTTGCAGCCCTCTTCATTTTCAGTAAGTTGCTGCTAACTGGTAGATCCGTGCTTATCATGTAATGTTATACACTAATTTATATGTAGATGTGTTTGTATAAAGGATATTTGGTTGTTTGATCTCGAGAAGGCTCCAGGGAGATGTTATTGTGGCCGTTCAATACTTAAAGGTAGCTTATGAGAGAGATGGGGACAGACTTTTTAGTAGAGCCTATAGCGATAGGACAAGGGGTAATGGTTTTAAGCTAAAGGAAGGTAGATTTGGTACAGATTTCCCAGGGAGGTAATAGAAGCCCCATTCTTGGAAACATTCAGAGTCAGTTTGGACAGGGCTTTGAGCAACCTGATCTAGCTAAAGATATCCCTGCTCACTACAGAAGGGTTGGACTAGATGATCTTCTAACCCAAATCATTCTATGATTTGAAGGAAGATAAGTATCTCTGTATTTCCATGCTGCACCAGGTGTGACCCCTTGCCTAAAAGAAGTGAAATTATTTAATGTGTGTTTTGAGGAGCAGCTTCACCCAAATAAGAAAAAAGTGTATCACAAATGCAAACGCAGAGCCAAATAACTCTACAGCTAAATAACTCTAATAACTTTAAGTAAGGCTACAACAGGAATTAAGACTTTGATTATGTTAGCCTGCCTGTTATAGTGGTTTTCAGTGATTTTAAATGCTAACAGCTGAGTGGAAAAATACTGCTGAGTGGCTATCAAAATATCTGAAAGTTAATTTTGGTAACAGCAAATTTCTGTGGATTTTTTTCTTTGTCAGAAAAGTGTATTATCAGTCTTGTACTGGTACCATTGACAGTTTTTATGTGATTCATTCAAAATTCTGATTTACAACAGTCTCTGGCCTGGTCTCGTTGATCACTTCGATATAAATCTGGTTCTAATTTATACAAATTGTCAGCTGGAGTAACATTATGTGTGTTAGTAGTACTGTTTGGCTGTAGTAGCTGTTTGAAAGTATGTGCTCTCTATGGGAAAAGAGGCAAAAATCAGAAGGATTTCTTGTAGAAATTTTATTTTCAAGGCATTGAGTTGTCCTGGTTTTTCTGGGATAGAATCCCAGACCAGCCATGGTCTGCAAGGCTATTAGTTTAGAGTTAGCCTTGAGCTTAAGATGGGAGTTTAAGCCTGGCAAAAGACAGGGTAGCTGCCCTGAGCTGGCTACAGGTGTATCCCATACCATAAACATCACACTCCTTATAAAGGGGGAAGTTTGCTGAAGATAGGGGCTTCTCCTCCTCTGGCTCCTCCTGTTCTTCCTTTTTTTTTCCTGCTTCTCCCCATCCCTGGAGGGGCTCATTTACCATTCTGCTCCTGAAGACTGCTTTACCA
Source organism: Actenoides lindsayi (assembly GCA_025331215.1). NCBI lineage: Eukaryota > Metazoa > Chordata > Aves > Coraciiformes > Alcedinidae > Actenoides > Actenoides lindsayi. The sequence continues at coordinate 107,658 of WTSP01013206.1, read as the reverse complement.
TTTATTTTCACCACTGTACATTTGCTGGGCTATGTATGCTTTATATTGGCATTGATACTAGTTTTGCTGTTTCATTAAATGTGTTTTCATTTAAACCTGTGGGTCTCCTCTCTTTTTCCCGATTCCCCTTCCTGGCTGGAGAGGGGTCATTGGATGATAGAGCAGCTGCTGTAGTTTAGCCCTGGATACAGGCTAAATGTAGAAAATTGTGTTCATAATTTTATGGACAGACTCAATTTCCCCATACATTTTTAGAGATATGTTTGACATTTTCTGTAATGTGATTCAGTCATGATTTTACCAGGACACTTTGTACAATTTAGGGCTTTTTTCCCCATATATAATTGAATCTTTTTTTTCCCATTTTAACACACTTTGTCAACAGGAATGTTATTATTGCAAACAACTAATGCTTAAGGAGAGTATGTAGATCAGTTCAGAAAAGATGGAAAGATTTTAAGTAGTTACAGACTCAAGCTGAATATGAATTTGATGATCTAAAATACATTGAACTGAAAGTTGAGTTATGTTAAGGATCTCCTTGACTATGTTGTCCTTGGCTCTATCTAAAGCACTTTAGGGATGAGAAGAAAGTCTTCTGTAGTATCTGCGGTGAGTTTTCTTTCTATATCTGTATCAAATTCTCATTGCCAGGTGTAAGAAAGTATGTAATTATTTTAGTAACAAAAGTGAGATGGCTGAGTCACATGCTTGCGTTCCACAGTTTTCTGTCTACTGAGGAGATGATTGCTAAGTAGCAGTGAGAGTATGCAGAAATGATACTTGCTTGTTCCAGTAAATTCTCATTTATATTTCATTGTTTTCTTTGAAGTTTTGAAGAAATTAATTGCTTCTTTTACGGAAAAACTGTGTGGATATATGTCTCAGCATTTATTTATTTAATGTTTTAAAAACTTTTAAGGCAGCTATCTTCATGTTATCTTAATAAGAGAATTCCAGAAATATATCATAGTATCATAGAATAGTTGGAAGGTAGAAGTGACCTTAAAGATCATCTAATTCCAACCCTCCTGCCACAGACAGGGACACCTTCTACTAGACCAGGTTGCTCAAAGCCCCATCCAACATCATCTAGAACACATCCACTGATGGATATCATATTACGAACAGCTACTTAGTGTATTTCTTACTGTCTGTGGAATGGGTCTTAAACTGAATCCTCCCTCTGCCTCCTGATCTTAAGAAAGAAGCTGCTTGAGGGACAATTCAGTATTTGTGAAAAAATAATTTAACAAGATATATTCTGCTCATTTGTTATGAACTGGCTGACTGAAAGATTAGGAACAAATATGTATGTAGTTCTCAACATGATTACATAGCAAATATTCTTCTGCAGAATATTTAAATGCAAGCCTTACTGCAGAGGAGTCAGGTTCCATGTGGTAGAGGTACTCAGTAATATTCCATGCACTGATATATGCTGGAGGCCACCCAGATGAAAAGCAGCTTTGCAAATGACAAGGGAGTCCTAGTGGATACCACATTGAACCTGAGTCAGCAATGTGCTGCTGTGGCAAAGCATCCTGGGCTGCATTAGACAAAACATTGCCAGTGATTCAAGGAAGGTGATCCTTCCCCTTTACCTACTACACTACTATACATGGAGCACTGTGACCAGTTCTGGGCTCCCCCGTACAAGAGAAGCCTGGACATAGTGAGGAGAGTACAGTGAAGGACATAAAGAGGATTAAGGGACTAGAGCATCTCTCCTATGAGGAGAGGCTGAGGATTGACAGTTTAGCCTGCAAAATGGGAGGCTTGGAGAGGATCTTACCAATGTATATAAATACCTGAAGGGAGAATGCAAAGAGGACAGATCCAGTCTCTTTTCAGTTGTACCCAGTGTCAGGACCAGGGGCAGTAGGCACAAACTGAAACACAGGAGGTTCCCTCTGAATGTTAGGAAACACTTTTTCACTGTGAGGATGTCTGAGCACTGGCACAGGTTGCCCAGACAGGTTGTGGAGTCTCCCTGCTTGGAGGTACTTATAAGCTGTCTGGACATGTTTTGGCTCTTGGTGGCTCTGCCTGAGCAGGGGGATTGGACAAAATAAACTCCAGAGGACCCTTCCTGCCTTAACTGTTCTGTGATTCTGTGAATCTCAAACATTACCTTTCAACTTCATATTATTTCCTGAAGCAGAATTCTGTGATCCCAGGAGACTCCTGTTTCTTAAGAGGAGCTGTTGCAAATTTTGTCTGATTTTTTTTTAAATTCAGCAAATGTCAATAAATAGCTGTCCTGAGAAGTGAGGACTGATATAGATTGTTTCATGTTTTAGAAAATACTAAAGTACTTCTAGTTATCATATTCTGTGCTATAAGATGCAGGTCAATAGGCATTTTATTTAAATATATACAGGTGTATAAAAAAATGCTTTGAGTAAAAGAATGACTAGAAGTTGTGAAGCAGTTGAAAATCCTTTAACTTTCACCTAATTTCTTCAGTTACTACCACATATTATTCTGACATTCATCATGCATTCTTTCCTAAATTAACTTACTTGCTTCAAGGAAAGTTTTTATTTTCTGTTCAACATACTGAATCTGGTTTTGTCTCTGCTGTTTCTGCTTTGAGAGCAGAGTTCTTCCTGAAATGGAGGAGTAATGAAAAATGCTGGTTTGTTAGGGTGTGGGGAAGCGACAGTCTTTCCCTCTCTGTCTTTAATAAGAAGTCTAATATGAGAGTACAGTTTTTGATTGTAGTATTAGGTTTTTTTTTTAATATAGAGATGAAAAAAAAATTTAAAAGGATGATCATAAGGATGTTTAGGACCTCAGGCCTGGAACATGGTTGTGTGTTGGGAGTTGGAGCTCAAGTGTTTAGATCAGGCAGTACTTAATTACATTCTAAAAGTATCTTCCTACATAATATTAAAGGACATTCAACTGAAAACAATATATGGAAGAAGAAAAGTTAGGAATTGAAGACAAAAATATTACACGTTAAAATGACAATTTTAATAAGAACTCCAATCAATCTGAGCAAATAACTGAGAAAAGTTTGGTTTTCATCTTGAAGTGTCAGTTAAACCCCAACTGAATGTCTTCTTAGATGACAAATTAAATGAAACTCAAGTTAATGGGCTCAAGAAAGGGGTGAAAGACTGAAATATAATTAGGTCAGTCTAAATCTTAAGTGTTCCTTTCAGGTTTAAGCTTTATAAATTGAAACTTTCTGGAACGTAAATCAGTTAAATTTTCTGTGGCTATACTCTTAAAAAGCAAGTTCTTCAATGGTGCTCTGTTATCTAATATTCAACCTGTAATCAATTCTGTTGTACCTGTGTTCACTGCACTTTTAACTGCAAAACAGTATTTGGCATCATTAAACACTTGACCTATTTTTTTTTCCTCCCCTTATCCTTGTTTTTATCGGAGGAATAGTCCTGACCATTAAATGAGAACTGCTATAATCTATAAAAGCACAGTTGAACTCATCTGTTATTAGAATCTTGCAAATGTAGTCTGGCATTGCAGGGAAATAAGCTGACTTAAATTACTACACTTGGTTTAATTTCTGTAGATTTGGAAAACCACCTCAATATGAGTCAACAGTGTGCTGCAGCAGCAAAGCAAGCCAACAGGTGTCATCAACAAGGACATCACTAGCAGAGACAAAGAAGTCATTATCCCACTCTACATAGTACTTGTCAGGCCATACTTGGAATACTGTGGTCGGTTTTGGTCTCTGTTATACAAAAGAGGTGTGGACAGGCTGGAGAGGGTCCGGAGAAGGACCACAAAGATGATCCAAGTATTGGAAGGCTGTCATATGAGAGAGACTGAAAGGATCACAGAATTTCCTAGATTGGAAAAGATCATGTAGTCCAGTCATTAACCTAACACTGACAAGACCTTGACTAAACCATATCCCTCAGCACTACATCTACATGACTCTTAAATGCCTCCAGGGATGGGGACTCAACAACTTCCCTGGGCAAGCCATTCAGCTGTTTGAATTGGAATTGGAAACAGAGAACTGTGTTTGTTTAGTCTTGAGAAAAGAAGCCTAAAGAGACCACATTCCTATATTTAAAGTGTGGCTACGAAGAAGGTGGAGACTTCTTTTTCACAGGCAGTCACGTGGAAAATGTGAAGGTAGTGGGTACAAATCATTCCTGAGGAGATTCCAGTTGGACACTAGAGGAAAATTTTTCACAATGAGAACAATCAGCTGCTGGAATAATATCCCCAGGGAAGTGATGGATTCTCCATCATTGGACACTTGTACGATTCAGCTGGACAGGGTTATAGGCCATCTTGTCTAGATGGTGCTTTTGACAAGAAAGGTTGGATCAGGTGATCCTTAAGGTCCCTTCCAACCTGGTATTCCATGATTTGTGAATTGAAATGTTCACATGAAAAATTAGTTTTATAGTACTTTCAGGGTGCTATTTATCTGGAAGTATTGTCACCATGAAACTGGCCTAATTAAATTAAAATTATATCAAAGACCCTTAATATATTTAATATAATTGGTTTAGGTCTGAGATGAGCAAAATCAAACATACAATATGTCAATACATATGCCAGATCTAAGTAACTATGAATGTCAGTGTTTTGGTTATGCTAATAAAACAAATACTTTGTGTATCATTTAGATGAGAGATTACAAAATATTTTTTTTAATTCTGCAGTTAAAATGGAGTGGCATCCTTGTATGGTTTTTTTTTTTTGCATAGAGATCCTCACTCTCTGGACTTCTGCATGCACCTCCTCATGAACCTTGGAAGCCATTGAAATGCAGATTTAGGGAAAGCTTAGACATTTTTCTCAGTATTTCCTGTTGTGCACCAAATGACTCCTTTCAAATTACGTTCGTAGTATTTTCCCTCTTTTCCATCCTTGGACACTGCTACTGAAAGCAGAAGAGGGAGATTGCAGATGTCTGTCTGGTTGACTAGTAACAGAGTTTTCCAAATGCTGTGATTGAAAAAAACTATGGCTATTTTTGTTGAAGTGTGTACATTAAGCCATATTCAGTGCTGTTTGATTAATTCCAAACTCATTTTCACAGTTACTTATTTTTCTAATATATCAATCTCCCCTTGAAAGCTTTCTTTTTCTCTGGTTGATTTTATAGTTTAAGAAGAGGTGGGGTGATTTCCATCCAGTCTTATACCTAGCATTGATTTTTAAGGTCCATCCTCATTGTATATTTGAGCTTCTGTAATCTCCATTATTGCTGTGTCTTTCTAGTCCTGAATGAAGATTTCTGTCATATCAACACAATTACTAGAATGATTGATGATGTTTCTGCTTGCGGCATTCTTTCAAGAGAATTCTGTTGCTGCAGAACATAAGGGGAATGAAACTAAAGGTGAACTTTCTGTTTTCCGCTAAATGGAATAAGCTAGCTTTCTAAATTTTGAAGCTTCTGAAGCCTGAGTTTAACTTTCAGACATTAGGATAGTTCAAGAGCATGCTAATACCCTTAAATTCCATTAAATACACCTGTCTGAATAAGACAGACAGAAAAACCTTTTTTCCTCCCAAGTGACAATCTGTGGAGGACCCCTGTATATATATTACTTTCTAAATAAGAAAGTTAATATTAAGTCAAGTTAAGTCACTCAATTTGAGTTCAGTGAAATTGGAATGAGGAGACCCATTCATTTTCATATGTGGAACTGTACAGTTCTGAGTGGAAACATCAATGAAGGCAGGTGTGTAAGCAATCTAGAAATTTACATTTCAATGTCTCCCGAGGTCCATGAGGAGGCACATCCAGAGAATGTGTTTTCACACATGATTATCCAGAGTTGTGTGGATCTGTGGAGGAGGCTATTTGGAAACTTTATTTGATGGTAAGTAACCCTGCTTGCATTGCGTACAAAGTGAATATGTACATAAAATTGAATTCAGCTTCGTTATGTTCTGGTCTGCAGTTCTGTCTTCGCATGTACAGTGTGTAGATAGTTCATTTGATTATTTTGGAAATATATTTTTTTCAACAAGTGTAAGGCAAAATTCCTGAACAGTATGTACAGGTATTCTTATTCCAGAAAGATTCAAATTACGGATTTGGTAAGTATCCTTATGCTTGACTACGTCTGTAGGGGAGGAACATGGACAGGGATAGACTGTGGAGATAACAAGAGGGTGGTCTCCATGGCTATTGAATGCAAATATTTTATCACAGTTTGATTGGTAAGCTGTGTGATGCTGTTTCTTTGGGGTACAGAGAATGCTTTTGCAAATATATATGCCTGTAAACTGAGACAGCTGTTGAGAGATAAGTAATGGTTCTCTTTGAAATCAGGTAAACTAAAAATTGCGTGACATTTGTGTAATGAAAACTTATTTAGTAGACTTTGCTTAACTCAATTTCTTAAGACATTCTCTGCAAAACATATTTCCTCAGAAAAATTCCTCTGCTATGTAATATGTAGGTGCATAATGGATATTTTATTAATCTGGTCTAGGCTGATTTTTTAAAATTAAAATATTAGCTTATAATTTATTTTTGATGTGTGATCCGAGAAAACACTGTTCGTCTCAATCACTTAAAGAAACAAAACCACATATGTAAAGCATTAAATAGAAAGTACAAGCTTTTGACTCTTACTGAGCTTGGAATCATGTGTAAAATGAATGTAGTTCTTTAGTAGTAGAATAGCATACTTTATCATGAGATAGATATGTTTAGAAAAGTGAACACATGGAATGTTCACCTAGCTGATAGATACTTAGAATTAATACTGTGTCATAGATTGCATCCTTCAGGCTCTTTGATGTGTGCATAAATCTGAAATTTAAATTGCCTTTGTTTTGTCATTCAAAAAAGTTAGTAGTATTTCATATTTCATTTGCATATTATCTTTGTTTAAGTTTTGAATTGATGCTTTTAAAGACAACCTAATTAATTATATTCTTTTATATTAAAGGTAAGTACTTGTAAATGTTGAGTTACCTAGATAAATATTCTAGTACATCTTGCTTTATTCTTATGACTATATATACACACACACACACACTTCTATTTGTGTTCCATGTCAGTTGTTGAGGGATGAAATTTAAATTCCCTTCTGCTATTTTAGTACCTCTCACTAGATGAATGAAATATTTCTTTCTAATTCATGTGCATAAACAGGGGAAGTTCAATTGTTGCCTGGTTTGGTTTTATATTGCGTTTTGTAAAGTGGAAAAATCCATACTTGCATTGATGAAACTGAAAGTCACCGAAAATATTATAATTAACTTTTTCTTTAAAGAGTCATGCTGTAAGAGATTTGAGTATCTTGCAGTAATTGCTGTTAAATGAAAATAATTTCACAGCCAGTTTTGTAGTTTACCCAGGTTGTTTCATATTCACTCTTAAAAGTAAATGTAAAAATTTGGACGTCCTTACAGTACATTTCTGCCTCATGGTCTAAATTTATATAATTTGTAATTATACAGGAGGTGCTGCACATTGCAGGAGTGGAAATGCAGTTAACAGCTGCTGTTTCATTTCTGACTGTTCTGCAAGATGAGTCGGTGTCGATTCATACATACTCCCACTCCTTCCTACACATCATTCTCCAGAACCTGGAACACAGAGATGCAGGTCAGGGCAGTACAGCTATACTGATGACTGATTAGTTCTGTGTGTTTTGTTTCCTTAGTGACCATACAATACTGTGTAAAGCAGTGAGTGCAATCACTGTGACTTTGTCTCTGGACTTGCTTGAATTAAAAGACTTATGCATGCTGACCACTTATATACTGGTATTTAAATGTAATTCTGATTGAAGCAAATAAGAACACTTTGTCTGAAGGACTAAACCCCAAAGTTATTACTCAGTCTGAACATCTGCTGAAATACCAGAATTTTGAGGCTGAGAATTTTGTGTCTGAGGGTTGGACTGGATGACCTTCTGATGTGTCTTCCAACTCCAAACATTTTATAATTCTATGAAAATGAAGGGAGGATGGTCAACATTTCTCCTGTGATCATTGGTTTTTCTTAACTTCTTTGACACTATTTTAGAATACAAAGAAAAAAACATGGCCACTTGTAAAATTAGGAGGTTTCAGTGGGCATAAGAGAAGAGTATGCTTCTAAATGAGAGAAATTATCTTTTTGGAACAGAGATATTATTTTTGTACAGGAATGGAAAAGGCAACAGAGATGGGGACATAATTTGCTTCTCGCCTATCCTACTTCTAGAATGTTAATTTAGTGGCTTTTAGATACATAGCTCCTTGAAGAGGTGTGTGTAAAAAGTGAGAAAACTGATGTGTGTTTTGTTATATTTGTTGTATGTACAACTTAACATATAATCCATTTCTTTCTACCAGGTGTCAGCAATGCATGGCTAGAGACTCTTCTTGCTGTAATAGAAGCTTTACCAAAAGAGACTGTCAGACATGAGGTAATAATATTGTCCTACTTATGCTAAAAATAAATTAATATTTTGTAAGAATGTATTCCTTTTCAAGTCCCATTTACTTCAGTAAGATTTGTGGCAGTTCTATGCCTGTGAAATCATGGAACATACTGTAAGAGAGGAATGTGCTAAAAGATGAGACAGGAGGGACACCTGAAAAAAATGTAGTGTTCTTCAGAAAGTAAAGGCTATTTACTATAACACCGTCACTTAGTATTCACTAACACTTAGTATTCTTAGTAACATGTTTTCACGTGTCCTATTTTGGTTTACAGGATAGTATCTCTTTCTGTGTCATCTTGAAGAAGCTATGTTTTGTTTGCTACTGGACTAAAACTCTGATTTCTGCTAAAAGGGACTGAATGCTATAGATCCATTTCATTGTGTACTTCAGTTGTTCTTGATGTACCAAAAATCTAAACTGCAAACACTCTTTTTACTGTGTAGCTCAAGAAAGAGGAAACTGTCACTAAGTCATAACGTCACTTCCCTTTACTAAGCTAATTTATTCAGTTTTAAGTATTTATATTTCATTGTTAAATTTAAAAGCATTGCAACAAAATCATAGGACAATCGTAGATTCCAAGGATATAAGGAAAAGTGTATGTGTCTCAGACCAAAGGTCAGCTCAACCCAGTATCCTGTTTCTGGCAATGACCACTTCACAAGAGAGACTGTCTAGGTCAGTCATTGGCGTTACTATTACTAGACATGGTATGTTTACCTCCATGATTCAAAGACCAAATAAGTAATACATAATTATGTAAATAACTAATGATATGTTTATGCAGTGCTATAGTTGGAAGCAGACCTTATGTACTAATTCTAGTCTGGGTGATCTGTTTGTCCTTATAGTGGTAGGGTTCTCTCACATCAAAATTTCAGCTGGGAAGAGAAGGAGAAAATGCTCATAGAATATTGTTGTACTTTTCCGACCTGTATATTATCCTTTTCTGAAACTCTGCAAGAGATATTAAATGAGGAACTGTGGCAGACTACAGGAGATATTCCTCTTAGCTTGGCACCTGGATTTCTGTGATTATTTCTGGGCCAAAAGTAATATTTCTGAACATGTTGTTCTGTGGGCCTTTCTTAGTTTGCTTCTGGCACTGTAGAGGTTGTCCAACAAATGACAGCAAAGCTCCAATAAGGATGCAGGTTTTCTGCAGCTATATGAAAATGAAACCTCTTCCCTACATATCTCCAAAGTATGCATAAATGAGAGAGCCTGAAAACTTTACATCAGAAGTGACTGGGAAAACTTAAGAGAAGGAACTTCAGAGACACTTCTTTTTCCTTTCTCTGCATTATTTTTTTTTTGTTGAGCAGGAACATATTTAACAACTTATCTGACAATTACCAGCTAATAGTTATAAATATTCATATGCAACTTAGGACTAAAATAAAGACACAAGTAGACAGATGTAAATGTGGTGTGAATTGTAAACTGGTATTTGGGACAAGATATGTTTTTAATATGCTGTAATTGGCACTGAATATTAAATATGGTTTTCCAATAGGCTGTTAATGTATATAGGCATTGTTATAGGTAGTACTAATTAATTCCATGAAAAGGGTTATTGATACTTCAATATGTTTTTCTAGAATTATTTTTTTTGAGAAAGGGAATACATTATTTACTTCTCATGTTTCTTCTGCTTCCATTTCTTTTTACTTTCATATAGATCCTGAATCCACTTGTTTCGAAAGCACAGCTTTCTCAAACGCTTCAGTCCCGCTTAGTTAGTTGTAAAATCATGGGAAAATTAGCTAACAAGTTTGAAGCTCATATGTAAGTAGACTGTACATATTTGTGGGCAAAAATTACTACTAAAAAGTGGACTTCATTGTTAAAATTAAATTCTTTTTACAGATCCCTTTATCTGGATATTAATAATAAAGAGATGTTCATTATGAAACTAGCATATTTAGAATTGCTGATGTTCATGTGTTTATAATTTCAGTTTGTATGTTCTTCCCTAGGTTCAAATGGGTACCATTTTCATGCCATTCTTCAGTATTGTTTTTCTTACTAGGCAATAAGCCAAACAAGCATTTTCTCTGCAATTTAAAAAGACAAAGCACAGCTTCATCACCTTAGAGTTTCTTGTCATAAAGAGAAGAATGCTTCTTCCTAAATTTTTATTTGTCTAACAAAATTTAACATGTAGATATATTTTTTGTTCTCTTTGATTACATGGAGATGTATCAGGAGCCAACTGTTGTTGCCTGATTGTTGTTTCAGCTCTGCAGTTTAATGTCTGTGGGTTTGGACAGTGGTGCAGAACAGGGAAGCAATGATGAAAGTAAATCTGAATAATATATCTGCCTAAAGCAGTTGCTGTAGTGCATTCTTTGAAGTTTGTCTATTCCTACGATAGCAGGACCATTTCACCAAATGTGTTTCCTTTCCAGGCAATTGGCCACATATGATTTTGCATTACAGAAGAAATCACTGAGGGCAACTAAATGCACAGAAACCAGTTCTAGCTGAGGAAGTCTAGTCTACTAATGATTTTGATCTGCCCTCAAATTTAGGAATTCATTGCAACAGAAAAGAAGAACAGGACTGTATGACAAGACATTTAGAAATAAATTTAAATTATTATTTTTTTCTTCAATAAAAAAGCACTAGAAACAACCAAAAGGAAGCTGTCTACACCTTCATTTACTATGTAGGCTACACTTGATAGACAAGCAAGAGTTTATAACCATGGTAAAGCAGAAATTGTTTTTAGAATGTTACCAAAGACTTCAAGTCTTTATCTTCAAAATTTGTAGAATTCTGGCAGAATCACAATCGCTTTTATTAATTTGATGTTACATTCTCATGAAAATAATGTGAATTTCTAGATCACTTGGAATCTTAAGAGAAATTATGATAGTGTTAGCCATAATTAATTAAAATAATCATACCTCCTTTTGTTGGATTTCTTTAATATGATTCCTTGCTGTTCAGAAATAGAAAACCCTTCATTTCAATGAATGGATAATAGCACAATTTCTATACAGAAACTATGTGTTAAGAAGGTGACTGAGAATTTTCTGGGACATACTGATCCTCTGGTAGAGGACTTTGAATCAAGTTTAGGTGGCTGAAAAGAGACCTGGATCCACAGGTTTAGAATGTGGCAGACTTAGTAAGATTCATGACACCCTCTCATTCCCCTTGACAGAGGGGTCTTTGTATAGCTCAGGAGAGGTGTCTGGCCTCAAGAGCAGGCAGTATATAAGCATATCCTTACATTCTTCTTCTGAACAGCATAATTTTTCCTCATAAAATACACTTATACTATAACTAAAATCCTTTCTTTTGTATTTCCCTTGAATCCAAGATTATTTTATGGAGTATTGAAAAAGTCCTGACCTTGGAATAGAACATTAGTTTTTCTACCTTCTCTTCCAACGGCTAGATAAAATCAAGTCTTTTTTTTTTTTTTGGAAGTAGCCTCTACTTCAGAGTATTCTAAAATAGCAAACCTCCAAGACTTTGCCCAATTTTTTAACCTTGAGGTAAAATTTTGCTGTAAGAAGTAAATTAATTTTCACTAGGATCAGTGAAGGTTGTGCCAGCTGGTTTTCTTATCTGTAGCTTCATGTTATTTCTTTTAAGTTATGAGACAACATAAGGATTTCAATAGAGATATTTTATGAATACTCCTGACAGTGTCTTATGCAGGGAAAGGAAACACAATGGCTGATTCTGCCAAACTGTAGTATGTGGTTTTACTTATGATTCAAAATAGTTATTTTGTATATCCCATTGATTTAACATAAAATCTTGGATCTTCTTGCATAAAGGTACTGCAGTACTGAAGCTTTTAATCCTAAATTCTTCTTCTCAAATATCTCTTTGGTGCTACATGCACAAAGATAAGACAATTAATTGGGATTTGCACTTCCATTTATATAATTTTATCTTCTTACAGTGGCTGTTTAAAAATTGTACTAAGGATGGTTATTAAATGAGGATAGCATCTCTGAGCCATCCTACTATTTTTGTAGTTAAAAAAGATGAAATATGAGCAAATTATAAGACTGTAAATAATCCTTTTTCTGTTTCTTTATAACACGTATTTTTTCTGCTGCACACTATTGTTTTATAATTGCAAATTTTCAGAAAAATCATTTGCCATGTGTGTTAAATTAGTTTTGAAAAAATTGGCGTTAGAAGTAATATATGGGTAAAATTTGAGTACTACACAATGGATTTTATTTATTTTTGTACTGTACATTAACAAAAAAAAAATTCACATTTTTAGCATTAAAAGAGAGATTCTTCCATTGGTAAAATCACTGTGCCAGGATACAGAGTATGAAGTGAGAACTTGCATGTGTCGTCAACTGGAACTTATAGCTCAAGGAGTAGGGTGAGTACAATTTGTAACTGCTTCTAAACACAATCTTTCTCTAAAATACTTAATGGTAACATAAAAACTCCTTTTAAGATTTCTGACTTAGTTCATGTGTACTCAATGATGAATTTGGAGTGTACAGATGTGTTCTTAGGAATTGGCTGTTGTCATCTGGCTCTTTTCCTTTTTCAGGTTTTTGTTTCTCTTAGTAAAATTGCTGAACCATACAAACAACAGGTTTTTGTAAGTAATGGGTTTGTTTATAGCTTCTTGAAATCATTTCAATTATCCACTGATGTCATTAGGCTTCTTTAAAAATGGGAAAGGATTATGGCAAGTATTAGCAGTTTCTAATAATTACTGTGCAGTTTTTTGTGGGAGGATGCTAAATGTGTTTGTAAGCAAATTTCAGTTCGCTATCAACTTTTACTCTGAGCTTGAAGATCTTCAGTACTGCATACGTAGGAATGGAAAGTCTGGAACTTCTATTTAAATAAATAGAACGTGTTGACTAACCATACAGGATTGGTCTCTGAGTGAACAGATATTTTAGAATTCCAGATCTGTCCATCTGTTACTGTGTCAGGAAGAAAAAAAAAAAAAAGCAGTTAAATTCTCTTACAGACTTGAAGAAATTTTCGGTAAGATTCCCTGCCCTGTGTTTCATACCAGGAATTCCTGAAACAATGGGGTTTACCTCTTCGCCATGGAATAGTGGAAAAAGTTTATATTTCCTGAACACTTTTTTTTTTTTCCTTCATCTTTTTTTTTCCTGATTTCTGGGTCTTGATTTTAGGATGTTATCCTATCCCTTGCTTCCCTGACCCTTCCAAGGCCATGTGCTCTTGTCTGTCTCAGTGACTTTCTTTCCTCCTTTCTAATTTGTTATTGTTCAATCCCATGAGATTATTTATTTGTTTTGGTGTCTTATTTGAGATACAGTCTATATATCCATGGATTCCTCTAACCTTCTTAGTTAACCTCTGCTATAGTCAAGAGCTGAGAAGCAGTCATATGAATTTGGCTTCGAAAATTATTTGTGGAACATAGTAGAGCAAAATATTTTTTTAAGATAATGTAACTATATTACACTGAGTAAAATAACTCTTATCAAGGATATGTGTATACTTAAAGAATATTGCTTTCAGATATAACTGGAAACATTGTTGTGGTTTGAAAATGTACAGCTGCACAGGTTGCCTTGATCTGTGGCTCAGTCTATTAAACAAAAAATAGCTTTAAGGAGCACTATCAGTTTGTATGAATCTATTTTCAGCAGTTTTGTTTAACTAAATTGTATGTAGCTGGGAGCTGAAAGGCTTAAAACAGGATAGGTGTTATGAAGTGGCAAATGACAGTATTGCTGCAATTTACTCAGCCTTAGAGTACTGGTTTAGTAGGGCTAAATACAGAACTACCAATTAGTGGTCTGTACTGTATTTTTTTTTTTTCTTTCCTCCCCAACATTAAGCATTTATGTATCCATAGACACTTCTTACTCTCTGTTGCAGTAAGAGGTAAAGTAATTTGGCAGAAAATAAGCCCCCTTGCGTTTCACCTTTTCCTAAGATTTCAGAGCAGCTCAGGGTGGCCAGGCTTAGATTCTGAGTGATGTCCAATTTAGCACTATGAGTCTGATAACACAGATACACTCAATTTCTGTCTGATCGCACTTGCAACCATCTACATGAAGGGTGCAGTTCATTTAGTGCTGGAAGTCTGGTAACATGGATGCACTCAAGAGCACTGCACCTGCCATCTAGTCGTGCTCTCACACACAGTCCCCAATGAGAGACGTTTGCAACCAGCTACATGAACAGTGCAGTTTATTGAAGCAACAGGATTACAGGTTCCTGTGGATTGCTGGTGATAAATATACTGTCTGCAAAAGCACATGCAAATATCAAGATTGTAAGTAATATCGTCAGAAAGTCAGAAATAATCTGCAATGGTATCTTCCCTAACATTCTCCCTTTCTTAAACCATTTTTATATTATTTTTTGTCTTCAAGGTGGAGCTTGAGTGATTCTAGTCATACATACTTTTATTATGATTGATGTAAAATTCTCTTGCTTTGATTTCAAAGGTGTAGGTAAAGAAAATTCAGAGCGCAAGCTCAGTGAGGGGTGGTTGCACTTTGGAGGCAGGTAGCCTATGGGATGGAGGTGCATTTTGGTATTATAATGAATTATAATATGAGGAAAGTTCCCACAAAGGGCAGCACTTTGTCAGAAAATGAGAGACTTTTGGACCAGGGTGGCAAATATGTAGCTTATCAGTTCCATAGTACCACACAGTTCTGATTTCTGCATTCACAGACCCTGGCCATGGAGTCTTCACTCCACGCCACCCCTGTGCTGTTTCAAAGGCAGTGTTGTCTAGGGAACCACCATGGAACGGATTCCTTTCATCCCAGTTGCACTCCACCATGGGAGCTTCTTCGATATTACACCTTTCCTTAATGTGTGAACAATGCTGTACCTTTAATATGATCTTAGTTTCTAAGTCACCTCCAGTCAGTATTCCACACTCTCTCAGGATTTTGTCTAGTCCCTTTCCTATGATTTAGAGGCTTTAATCTTGAGCTGTTGATATTTTTGGTATACAAACTATTGCAGTAGTAGGTAGTAGGAAAATAAAAACAATTAAATAAACAGAAATAAGCATATTTTTAGATAAATGTTGAAGGCACAGTATGACAACAGTCCCGGTGCTTATTTTAAGCTAAGTGATATCATGTATTTCTTCTCATAATGGTATATGAATGATTAATCTCCTGTTTGGAAGAATGAGGTCAAGCTACATCTCAATTTGCTGCTAACAGTCATAAGCTCTGTAAGGTGTAAATTATTTTGTTGATTATAAACATTTGAAAGTGTTATTGTTCATATGGACTTACAAAAGGGACAGCTGTTAGTTGTTTAGTTATTTATTTCAGTAAAGATTTGTCATACTGGAGGTTGTGGTCAGTTCTGTATAACAAACTGTGATTGAAATGACAGAGTCTAAACTCTTTGTCCACAGTTGCTCAAAGTGTCAAATACAGTTTCAATTTAGTCATCCTGATTAATGCTCATGTAGTGTAATTTTATCAGAGTGTTTCCCTGCAGTTTTATGTTTGGAGCAGTATAAACATTCAGGATTATTATAAACTGCTGAGGTTTCATTTTGGGATGTAATTGATGAACAGGCCAAGAGCTCATACATGGGCATAGGACAAAATGGGCTACTTAACACAAATGCAGACGAGTTCAAACACTAGAAATCTTGAATACAATAAATAAAAAAAAAGATCATGACAGGAAAAAACAGGTGTAAATACTGGATGTGTCTTCCTAGTTCTTACTGATAGTAGGGCTGCAGAAAAGATCTTTCAACCTCTCAAAGCAATCAAGAATTAGTTACACACTGCAACTATGCTGCTTGATAGCTCCGACAGAAGCTGTATTTTTGCTTGAAGAAGCAAATCTCATCTTACTCATGCCAGTCACCTTATTGTGCAGATGTTTCTGTGTCAAGGTTATTTAACTGCTCCTTAGTTCCGATTAAAGTCTGATTTCAAAGTCAGTCCCTAATGCAGCAGTCTCTTGCCAATGTATAGATTCAAGTTGTCAGGACCATCACACACGCCAACAGTAATAGTGATTAAAAGGCAAAAAGAGACAAGCAGAACCCTTTCTTTGCTACTTTAAAACAAGACTAAAAATTAGTGTTTGGACTATTTGGAAAACCATGTTTTCTCAGCAGTAGTTGCTTATCCCCTGTAAAGAAGTCTCATCTTTGAAGTGTAAGATTTCCAGACACTTCAATCCAGTATGACTCATTTAATCATTTTGGCTTTGGACCATTACATGGAGCAATTTCTGCATCTCTAATCAGAAGAGTTTTCCTAGTGATGCGGGGAAGTGCATGGACTCCTTTGAGGTTTTTCAAACTGTTTTGTCTGATCTATCTTGAGCTAATTAAAATGCTTTTTTAGTGATGAAGTTTCACATTTTAAACTTTCATGTTTCTTTGTCTGAGATTGACTTGAAGTTTTTATTTAATTTTCAGTTTTTTACAGATATTTCAATTTTTTATTCTTTGTCACTCAAAGAGTTTCTAAATGAGTATTTCAAGGGAGAATTCAGTTTTGCTGTAGCAATATTTTTCTCAGTATATATTTTTCTCTTGACTGCTTGCCTCACTTTGCAGGACAGAACTAACAAAAACTGTGGTGCTTCCTGAATTAGTAGAACTGGCAAGAGACGAAGGCAGCAGTGTCCGCCTTGCAGCTTTTGAAACATTAGTGAATCTGCTTGATATGCTTGATGCAGGTAAGAATTTAATTTAGGCTTACTAGCCCAGTTCTTAATGTTTTAATGCATCTTATTTCATTCTTCAGACATTTCTGATTTTGCTTACTGTTTTATCCTTTATGTATTTCAGGACTTGCAGTGCTTTTATACATAGTAACTTTTAAGGAAGGCGAATCACTTTTCCATGAAATCAGTTATCTTTTCCAAGTTTCTAATGTACTGAGGCTAAACGGGATGAGTAAAATTCTTGTATAAATGATAGGTATATTGGGCTGTTAGCATTTACGGAGTGCAATACACAGAATTCAAAATGTTAGCTTGTGTTTATTTTTTTTGGAGGGGGGGGGTTAACTGGGTTTTGCCTCTTAACAGAAGTAAAGCTAGTCCCAACTACAGACTGCAGCCTGCCTTCTGAACTGAAGAACCCAGGCTGGGGCAATGATATAATAGTTGTGTGTGTATCAGTAAACCTTGCAGGTTTTAACATCCAGTGTTATATATCAAATGAATTTGTACATTTTGGAACAGAAAATACTTCAAGTCCCATAAACTGCAGCGAGCACAATTGATTGGTTTTAGAAGTACTGAGCGTTAACTATTTCTATTTAATCCCTTTAAACTTGTGGATGTACGGCACTGAAAGCTTTCCTCTTAGCAAAAAGAAAGTGCATGTATTTTATAAAGCTTTTCTCTATTTAAAACAGAAAATGTGAATGCTTTTATTTTTCTCAGCAGTCCCTATCTTTCCTCTGATAACATGCATATTTTATGCATTCCAGGTGTAGGGGTGAGTGGCTGTGTCTTCCTGTGAGGAAGCTCTCCGTTATGTAGTAGTGGTAGCTTACCAATGTGCATGGCTCTTGGGTTCGCATCACAAGTTCAGTTCAACATTAGTTGGGGCAAACTTTCAGGAGAGCTACTGTGACTGCTCCAATGCAGAGGCAATGTTCTGGATAACCGCTGTGCCTTGTCCTCCAATTGACTGCTTTGTCTAGATTTTTCCAGGGGAATGTAAAAGACGGTAACAGCCAGCTTTTCTGGCTCTGTATCAATTCTGCTCTCTGCTGTGGTTTTTTTTTACAATTGTAAAGGTACAAAGAAGCAAAGTATATGATAAATCATTGCTATAGTGTATATGAAAAAAAATTTTATGTTGTTGATCTCTGATCATTATTTGCCATTTGACTTTTTATACTGTCTTTTTCCAAACCGTTCAGTTGTTTATCTTCATTAGCAATTCTATTTTGCACCACATTTCCCACTCCCATCTTACTGATTCAACTACTCCTTCCTGATACATAAGTGAGGAGCAAACATTTATTGTACAAGAACTTGGTGAGAATTACTAAAATGCGTGATTGTCTATAAACCATAGGGAGGAGTACACAAAGAAATAAGGTAATTTTGCAGAGAATACCATAAATTGACTTTTTAGAAGTTAGTGGTTATATCACTAAGTATGATATTAGGTTAATTTTCAAATTATTGAGTCTTTGCGTTTGTGCTGTCAAGTTTGTGCTTGTCTTTGCACCTCACAGTCTTCACCCCCTCCCTCCAACTGCTGCTTTTAGGTATTGAAAAAGCTTAGTGAAAGCAATGAGGGATTATTTACACGTTTGTAAGAAATGTGTTTTTAGAAATTTGGTTTGTGTAGTTTTTGGTTTTGTGGCAGAAATAGAAAATGAGCATTCTGGAGGTAGATGACACAAAATTATATCCTAGAGTTTCTTTCCTACACTATCAAAATAATTCTTCAAGTCAACCTCAATATTTTGTTCAGCCATAAATATTTTCTGAATTTTGATGTTGATCTGCCACTAAAAAATCCTAATGCCTTTAAAACTGTAACATTTTAAAATACAATGGTTTTATTTAATAACAAGCCAAAATACCTGTATTACTTAAAACATTTGCTCCTTTATTTCATAGGAGACAGAGTGTTTGAATTTGACTTTAATTTCTAAATTATATAATTTCTTTCCTCTACCCTTAATTATTTTATTTCTCTGTGAATTTATTGTTTACAAAAATATTTTCAACCTCTTCTCAGTAGGTTGAAAAAGTTCACTTCCAGTGTATCCAGGTTTTTCTTTTTGCTGTCATGGTCGTGTTCAATCTTTATTTCCCCTGTATTCCTGCAATTGTAGGAAATCCTATTGCAGTAGTATGGCAGTGTTCTTTCTCTCCCTGTGTTCTGGGTGAATGGAGAAGTTAGTGATTGGTCATTTATTCTCTGTCTCATCCTTTACCTGGGGATGCCTTTTCCCTAAAAACAAAGAAAAACAGGTAAGATATTAAAATTTAGGACTTGTATTATGGTACTAGGTTCATCA
The DNA here is from genome assembly GCA_025331215.1 of Actenoides lindsayi. Classification (NCBI taxonomy): domain Eukaryota; kingdom Metazoa; phylum Chordata; class Aves; order Coraciiformes; family Alcedinidae; genus Actenoides; species Actenoides lindsayi. The sequence continues at coordinate 88,276 of WTSP01013206.1, read as the reverse complement.
TTTTCTGTACCTCTTCCTTTTTACCTCCACTGAGTGCCTGTCAAAATACTCCTGAGCTTGTTAAATGAGACTTTTCATAATTTACAGAAGTCCACTCTCTGTGGTTTTTTTCAGATGTTGATAAATGGCTAACTTTAAAACTTTCTTTTTCTTTTCAGATGATAGAAGTCAAACTGTGCTTCCCTTAGTGAAATCATTCTGTGAAAAATCCTTCAAAGCAGATGAATCTATCCTAGTTTCTTTATCTTTCTACTTAGGGAAACTGTGTAATGGATTATATGGTATGATTTAATTTTCTTTTTAAAAAAATCTTAAAAATAAGGGAATATTGGAGAATTTGAAACCCTTGGAAAATATCCAGATTTGCATGTATCAAATGAAAACAATAGTGAGGAAAGAAAATATGGAAGTAAAAGTCTGAAATCTATTGCATAAATACTGGGTTTTGTGAATTTCCTGTTTGGGTGTCCATCTGTTTATTGTTTTTTTTATATTTAGACAGGGACAGAGTGTTATGTTGGAACAGGTCAGAGATGGAAACAGGGTGTTTTGTGTTTGTTGGTTTTACCGAATAATTTTGATTCATTCTTGGATGTTCTGGAATTTGTGAGGTGGATAACTGAGATTTTGAAACTAGAAGCCTTTGAAAACACAGAATGATGTTAACTGTGTGTGTTCACTTCTGTGCTTGACATCCTTTTTTGTGGCCCATGAGGAAGTTCAGAGAAGAAAGAAGACCTGCTGGCACATGGATTCCCAGCTGCAGCTGAGGCCAAATCTGTACTTAAAATTTTTGTGGTTTTCACTTGAGCACAGCAGATCTTTCCTTCATCATTCTACTCACTGTATACCCTCTACACAGAGCTTACCTGGGGAGGGACACCACATGATCATGGTTATATGTTACAGAGAATTCTCTCTTAGACTCTTAAACCCTTTGATCTTTCTTATAGATCTTTAAAATGATCCTTTATGATCATATTAGAGACTATCAGAGTGCCTTGTCCTTCACTAGTAACTCAGAAGGGCTGGTCCACAGTGTCAAACTCTTATTTACAAAAACATAGAGCTAGGACAGTCCATCCTGTAGTTATCATGTCTTCTCAGTCTTCTTTTCTCTAGGTTGAATGACTTTAACTGCTGATCTCTCTTCACCTCTGAACTTGTCTGGAAAATTCCTTTTTTTTCTTGAAATGTTACACATTAGGAGAGCTGAACAAAGTGAAAGGAGTACTTCATGTGTCTTGCAAGCTATATTGCTGGTATTGATGTTTGCATTTTTCAGTGTGAAAATCTGCCTTTTTATTGTTTGGGGGTTTTTTTTCCAACAGTTTGCAATAATTTGACATTATTTCTTCAAGCTCAGCCTATGAAGTTTTTTGGGGTTTGGTGATTTTTTTGGGTTTTTTTGTTTGTTTGTTTGTTGTTGCTTTTTTTTTTTTTTTTTTTTAATCTGACTCTAGTTAATCTTTTTCTTTACTGGCCTTGTGCAGGTGATGCAAATCTAGCTAAACATGGTACCTTACCTCTGTCCTAATGAACTAACAGTCTAGAGTTTGAAGACCATAAGTCCAGTTTCTCAAGATCGTTTTACACTCTTATCTTCTGAAGAATGAGCAGTCTCCCTCCTAGGTTGATATTACCAGAATATCGAAATCTGTATTCCAACATCAAAAACCGGTGAATATACTAAACAATACCAGAACTAGGATAGACCTTTCTTTATACACTTGCCTATCTTGTCAGTGAATCATGGATAACTTTCTTTTAACTGTTGTTCCAAGCAGTTTTGCAGCACCTTTATAGCTTCTCATCTCTCTTTCCTGATCCCGTAATTGTGAAAAATATGAGCTTTACTGCCACTTCTGTGTTCACATGTCCTGTTATCGAGTACAAGAAGGAAATGGAATAATTCTGAGTTTTGCCTTTGCCATGTTGCTGGCTATTTATTTTCCTGTTCTCTTTTTGGTATTTACAAGTAGATTTTGTGAATTTATTATTATTTTTTAACTATTTTTTTTTGTTCCAATTTTTTCAAAAATGTGAAAATAATCTGACTGATCTGTAATTATATGGCTTGTCCTTCTTCTCTGCAACTATTAAATACCAGTACCATGTCAGCCCCTTTCCATTCTGATAGCTCACTTATTTAAGATTTCAACATCTAGTGCTTTACTTTTGAAAAGGAGATTGAAGCACATCAGACTCTCTATGTTTTGAAAACCTGTCGTGTTTAAGAATTCACTGACCTGTTACTTCTCTACTTAAAGCTACAATATTTATTGCTCTTATTAATTGTAGTGAGCCTGATGATACTAGTGGAATTTGAGAAAGGTATAAATGCTTTTATTTCCTTTTTGGTACCAGTCACTGCTGGCTTTCCTCTCTCTCTTGAGTAGAAAACTGAACTTTTCCATGATTGTTCTTTTATTAATAATGTACTTATTAAATTACTTGTAATTTTTAAAGTCCTCTTGCTAGTTGCATTACATTTTTTTTTTGAGTTTTCTAATTTTATTCTTATACCTCTCTATTATCTGTAGCAACATGACCTAATTTTTCAACTTTCTGCAGGCATACATTCTTCATGTGACTGATTTCTGTAAAGGTCTAGCAATTTGATCAGAAAGAAATGAGTATTAATGGAACAAACAAATGTATTCACCATTCTGTAGCTAGTCCTGAGTATTTCAAGAATTATGTAAACAGAAATTAAGATTCACTCTGTTATAGTTAGCTGTCATTTTTCTGTAATCATTTTTTCTGTATAGTGTGTATTGATGATACTCTGCTAGACTCAGAGCGAGGGGGAGGAGCAATAAAAATTGATGTATTTGATTGATTTTTAAGTGAGATTTGTTTGGGGACATTTTTAATGGCATTCATAATGAGGAAAGTAAACTTTTTTTTTTTAAGGCATTTTTACTCCTGAACAGCATTTACGATTTTTGGAATTTTATAAGAAGCTTTCCACACTGGGTTTACAGCAGGAAAATGGACACAATGATAATCAACTGCAGCTTCAAACTCTGGAACAGGAAAAGAAGTATATTTCAGTGAGGAAGAACTGTGCTTACAATTTTCCAGTAAGTAACATTAATTTAAGGTTAAATAATTTGCCGTGCATATAGTTCACTAAGTGGGAAGGTATTATTGAATTACACACTGTTAGCTAGATTCTATCTCTCTCCTGGAAAGTTCAAGTTAATGGCTTAAAGCAGAGGTTGTCTGAGTTACTAGGAAAGACTCCTCTTTGCAGAGCCTCAGAAAATCATTGTCAGGTTTAGACTGAGAGAGTGTTATTTTAAGAGGTTACTGGTCTCATTCTTTTCTACACATTTTCTTCAAACCCTTAGCACAAAGGCTTGGACAAAATGGATGTGAAACAGATTCCCCAGTTTCAAATCACTCCAAGCTAGGTTTTTGCATTTGCTGTGTGTCACGGTATTCTAGAGAGCTGAAGACTGGATCTGAATGGTTGGATTTATGTTTTAATCATGCTCCTGCCTGAATACAGTCTTTTCAAGTTTATGTGAGGTCTTTAAATTTGCCACTCAAGTTTCTGTACATCTACTTTGTATTTTGACTGCATTTATATTTAAAGAAAAAATGTTTATACCAAGAGCCAGTACACAGTTACTTTTATTCTGCCTTTTGAAGACAAGCACTCTTGTATGTAGGTAGACATCTGTTGGTTTACTTGAGCAAAACCAAGGTATATACACACACAATGTTGAAATTCATATGCTTGCTTTGCTTCTTGCTATAATGCTTTTGTTTTTGAAGTCTCCAGGTGCAGCTTCCACTGCTGCATGGAAATATTAACAATATTTATAAACCCAAGGTTTTCTAACTTGTGGTTTCAGTCTATCTGTTTAGGAAGGAAAAAAAAAAAAGCCTGCAGTGTGTCTGGATGATATGTAAATCCAGTTTAGTTCTCAACTCCAGAATTTGTCTGATGCCTGTGTTTTGACACAAGCATCAAAAACACTTCCTTTTTAAAATCACAACCTCTTATCTCCCAAGTGTCTTGCTGATTGTAAATCAGTGCTTTAATCTGATAATGTCTGATACTGTGATCCTTTAACTATACAGTTAATAAAAGACTTTATCACCCCACAGGCCATGATTGTTTTTGTGGATCCAAAGAACTTCCATTTAGAACTATATTCTATATTCTTCTGCCTTTGTCATGACCCTGAAGTTCCTGTCAGATATACTATGGCCATAAGCTTCTATGAAGTAAGTCTACAACAGTTCTTTGCTAGTACTTTCATGTTTTTATTTTACATCATTTTCTTCATTTAACTTATATTTGTGACTGTTCAGCCAAAATAAAAAAAAAAGAAAACTTGTTGAAATGATTTCGTTTGTCAGCCTACTGGTAGGTGAGCTTTTAGGGAGCAAAAGCTGTAAGACACTCATAATGGTCGAGTACAACTAACATAAGTAATTGTAGTGATTACAATATTTTAAGATTTTCAGTGCTTTTAGCAAACAAAGAGACAAACAGAAGGAAGGAACTTGCTACTTCTGCACTTAACAAGTGATAGTCCAAGATAATAGCTGAAATTGTAAAATAAGCATCTAATTCTACATAATATTTCATGTCAAATGTAAGAAAAAATTAAGGTACTACCTGAATATAAGCAAAGTATTTAAAAAACTCTGTAAAATTATACCTTAGTCTAAGTGTATGTTTGGTGCTGGCTGATTCTGTGATTTAATTTTAACACCATAACTAGGCAGCCATGTGACAGCCAAAAATTAGTAATTTAGGGCATTCACTTCTAAGTGAGGGGTTTTTGTGGATTGGTTTTTGTTGTTGTTGTGTTGTTGTTGGGTTTTGGTCTATTTTTGTGTTTGTTTTTTTGGGGCTGTGTGTTTGGTGGTCTTTTGTTTTCTATTGCAACAATCTCATTCCTCGAGTTTTTCTCATGTTTGCTGTAAAACCTTTTTACAGTGTGGAGATGGACTGCTGATGTTTTTTAGAAATTTATACATGGCTTAAAAATCACAGTGAAAAACCCCAAAGAATTAAGGAGTGAAAACTTCAAATGGAAAGATTAGGGAAATGTAAAAGCCAGCACAGGATAATCCATTTTTTATATTTTATCTTTTGTGAATTATATAGCAGACTGACTGTTAACTCTCCTAAGGACCATGAAGTACAACATTTGAATATTCCAGAAGTTTTTCTAGCCTCACAGTGCAGTCTTGAAAATTTTTGGTACATGTGAAATACAGTTAATTCTAAAAGCATGTTTCATGGTTAGGTAGTAGGCCTGTTTCTTGACTCATACTCTTTATATAAGCATATTTCTTATGTGATTAATGGGAAAGTACACAACTTTAGAAGGCTGATATTAAACAATTGTCCTGCACCACTTCTTCCTGCTTCTTGTAAAGTAAGCACACATAGTATAGTTGTTGTAGTGCCGTGGAACTAAAGAATATTTCACCTTACTATCTTACCGTCTTATTTTTTAGGTTGCTAAGCTTTTAAATTCTGGTGTTTATACAATACATAAAGAACTGGTTACGCTATTGCAGGATGAGTCACTGGAGGTAATATACTTTTATTAGAACTTTTGCATGTTACATTGAGGCAGATTATCTTGATGTTTAATAGCTCTTCAAAAAGACAGTAGAACAACTATTTGAAACAATCATCAACTTTAGTTGCATAGACATTTTATAAAGATGCTAGCCTTCTGTGAATACAAAGGAGGAAAACAGGAACGTGTTTGACTTCAGTAAACCCACACTGGATTTTATTAGCTTTTAAAAATATTCTCAATTGTTTTAATTGCTATATTATTTACCATCTTACAAATTCTGTGGAAAGATTTGGCATTGATACTATATTAAAATCATTGATAGTGTTCAAGGGTTTTGCATTGTTTTATTTTAATTTTTCCAATTGTAGAGGAGATTAAATTGGGTGTGGTTCATAAATAAAGATCTATAGAAAGAGTTTCAGTCCAAGAACTGATACAGAATCTGTGTTTATGAGACAGTGCAGTTTACTGTACCACAGTTTCAACCTGTGTGAAACATCAATCCCTTAGATATATTACAGACTATATAGAGGGACTTTTTTGGATTCAAAAAAAGACAGATATTTGTTTGAGACAAAATCACCATTTCCTCTAATACCAGCTATTCCAATAGTTGATCAGTTTTATTTTCTATGTAGGATCTTTGGATATGGCATGGAAAAAAGAGTTTTGCTTTCATGTGCTCCTTTTTGTTTTGATACCCTTTTTTAGACATTTTTGAGGAAATGGAAAGTGTTCATAGAACATTTACTTATAGTTTATTAAATTTTAACCTATTTTAAAAGATTTCTTAAGTTGGACACCTGAAAGTTCAGACGCAGAAGCAGCCGGTGATTTTGAAAAATTTATTTGATTCCTATTACAGTTATCTAAACAATAAAAATATTTGGTGCTTTATCTTATATACCACCTCAGTCAGAATTGGTGCTGAAAGATACTTAATTATGTAATTTTCTAGTCTAGTTTCAAGTTTTGCAACATTTGAAAGTAGGGTTATTTCTATTAAGATAAACTACATAGTCTATTTTAACTTATCAACTGCAGTTTTTCTTAAAGCAGGAATAATTGCTTTACTGTCATTGAAATACAGAGAATGAATGTTCAAATGGTACTTTGTTTTCCTAAACTGAAATAATACATTACTTAATACATTAAAATATCAAATTTAAATCCCAGTCCTCATCAATGCAAAGAAATTGGTTTTTTGTGTTGTTTTTTTTTTAACACAGATGTGAGAGAACAGTAGATGAGTAGATGAGATGTCAGCAGGGATATGCCAGTGAGAGTTAGAAATTGAGTTAGTTTACAGACCTCATTGATGCAGCCTTTCTTTAAATAGGTGTTAGATGCCCTAGTAGGTCACCTTCCTGAAATCCTTGACCTCATGACTAATGGAGGAGAAAGCAGTGGATCAGAGAGCAAGGTGAGTATTCTCATGTTTTTTTAATTTGCTTTATAAATGACGGTAGTGGCAAAATTGTTCAGGCATATATTATATGAAAAGGATTTCATCATAAGTTTCTGTTTTTGAGAGATCTATAAAATTTCTGTGGTTATTTAATTGTTTGTTGCCTTAATAAACTTTAAAATAAAAAAAAACATTTTGAAAGGTTAGACTTAATATAAAGATGAACAGTTTATCCATATTGTTTTTTTAAATAACCACAAATTTGCTGAAATAGTTCAAATTCTGAAATGAAATAATTAATTTAAAACAAAACTTGTTTTCATGGTAAAGGCATGATACTATTTTTTAGTTGGTTTTTTTTTATATTGATGTGACAACTGACTGTGGTTGCCATTTTCAGACCCAGTTTCTGCTAGAAGTAAGCCTATTTCCTGAAGCAAAAGCACTGAATTAGGATTTAGGAGAACTATATTCAGCTCCCAACTTTGCAATTTTAATTGGTCAGTGATCACCCATTTCCTAGGGTGATTGGCTAAAGTCCTACAACACCTATTTCAGAATATTTTTCCAATGTACCATAAACAGAACTTAGCAAAACACCAGGTGTTGGTGTAGCTTACAAAAAACATCCTACTGTTTTTCATAACATGCGTGAGAAAGGCAGTATTCTCACTGAATATTGTGAGAACCTGGGAAAATCCCTCTGCTAGCAGCTTTTCAGCATCCACAAGGGGAGACTGTTTAAACCTGATTTTTTTTTTTTAAATGAACAAGTTAGAGTAATATCTAGTATTATTTTAATGTTTATGTTTTTCTTTCTAGTTATTGTCTATTCCTGACTTGATTCCTGCATTAACAACAGCAGAACAGAGAGCAGCAACTTCTTTAAAATGGAGAACTCATGAGAAGTTACTACAAAAATATGCATGTCTCCCTCATATCATATCAAGTGATCAGATTTATTACCGTTTTCTTCACCGAATGTTGACAATAATTTTGACAAATGTGAGCTTGCTGTCTCTTGCCTATTGTTTTGTATTTGTTTACGCAATTTTGGAGAGTGACCACCAGATACTTGCTATGTGTAGTACTTTATATATAATATTAATCTTAAAATACTATTTTTCATTGCCTATGTTATATCTGGCAGTGTTGGTTTTTTTTATATAAGACTGAAATTGCTCTGAGAACTCATCCACCCCACAAACTTTTGAGGAGCAAAATTTGGATTGAAAGATTGTCATGTTTTTCCTCCCACACTTTCCTTGGCCTTATTATCAGTTTGTTTCTAGGTAAATCCAAATTTTTTGCTCTGAGATATGCCTTCCTTTTCCTTATTCCGTATGCTACTTTGCATTGTGTTCCATTCTTTATGAAAGAACACTTTCTTCTGAAAATAAGTGGTCATTTAGAGCTACTGGTCTGAAATTTTATTGAACTAACTCAAGAGTAAAGCTGTCTGTTGTAAGAGAAGATGTATGTTTTATTTTCTAACACCTGCAACAGAGAAGGTGCCTTCCAAACAGGGAATACTTGAAGGCATTTGTGAAATGGTTGAATAAACAAGTTAGGCAGAAGGGTTAAAGAAGTAGGTGTCTCATGAATTAGCCAAACTTCCTTATTCTCCCTTACATTGTGCCAATTCTTTCAAAAGTATGAAGTTAGGCTAATTTTTAACTATTTTGTCTACTTCTAGAATTTTTGTATGTTTTTAGCCATATTCCTTCAGGTATGTTTAATTGTGTTCTCTTTCTTTCTTTCAAGAATGTCCTGCCAGTCCAAAAAGCAGCTGCTCGAACTCTCTGCGTTTATTTGCGTTATAATCGCAAACAAGAACAGAGGCATGAGATTATTCAAAAGCTGATTGAACGTAAGACAGTTTTTCCTTGATTACTTAGAGATGGAAGTTAGTTTTGACTGAATATCTATTTATGTTTATATTTATTCAATGTAACTTCCTGCCATCACTGGAGGGATTAGACTTAGAAGACGTTCAGTTGGTTGTGTTATCATGAGGCAAACCATATTGTGTGTACACAGTGAGCATATCTGAAGCTTATGCAGAGGAAATGGCAAAGAGGCAATATGGGAAACTGATAATATGCCAAGACGCTTCCGACCCTACTTCTTGAATCCAGAATTGTTTAGCTGTACACGCTGCAATATACAAAGCAGAGTTCCTCTATAGAAGTAAAATTTTCTAGAGGCTTCAGCATAAGATGTGCTGAATAAATGTTCTCAGAAATTAATTTATGAATGGATTAGTTACCTAAGTTGACTTTCTGGTCTATGCTGTGTGTTTTAAAAATAGAAGTTTGAATAGTTCCCATTAGCAATACTCAGTGCTTACACAGTTATTTTGATACACTTGAAACATGGTTTGAAAGGCATGTAGGGCTTTATTCAACACAGTAGCTAGTTCACTTGGTATTTTTGCTTTTTAAAATGGTTAAAGGAACAAATTGTATTTCTGAAAAAAACTGCTCACTGACAGAAATGGTCATTGAATTCAGAAGGTTAGGTTTTCACTGAAAGAAAGAATTGAGATAAGCTGAAAAGGTATGCCTTGTGATGAGTGTGATTATCATAATTGAGTCAAAGGTAAAATTTTGAAATGGTTTCTATCTGACATGGAAAACTTAATAGATAATATCTGGGGATTGTTATCTTTCAGAACTGGGCCAAGGAAAAAGTTATTGGAACAGACTTCGTTTTTTAGATACTTGTGAATTCATTATGGAGCTGTTTTCAAAATCATTCTTCTGTAAATACTTCTTTCTACCTGTGCTTGAACTTACACATGATCCAGTGGCAAATGTGAGGTACTGTATGATGAGTATGAAGCAGTGTACAGAAGAAAAGCTTTACATAATGTATTAAGAAATATTGTTGCGGTGTTTATGTCTTTGTTTAAATAATGAGACTTTAGTGAAGATACAGAGTGACTTGTATTAAAGATGTAGGGGACTATTGGAATGATATTAGAAAGCCACAGAAACAAGTCTGAGTATTTGGGGAACTGATCAAAAGTGTCAGGTTTTAGGAGTAAAAGGAACACTGGGGCAGAGGAGCCAGCCATAGATGAGAAGAGAGTAAGTAATACACTGTTTCATGGGTGTAGAGAGAAACATTAACTTCACAGTCTCTGTTAATTTCCATTCACTTCAGTGTCACTACATGTAAAGTAGAACACACAAGCAATTCTTTCAGTGTTCTGAACTTAGTAAGTTAGCATAGGTTTTACCTTATGTAGAGGTTTTTTACTTTAAGTAAGTTGAAAAAGAATAGAAAAATACAAAGTAATTTGGTATGTTATTAATTTTTATAAAGTGTTTTTTCTGTTATTCTTGTAGTCAGCTTTTTTCTTCACTAAACAGATAGGGACCAGGCAGTTATTACCAATAAGAAAATAGTTCCTTTTTTTTTTTTTTTTTTTTGTCATGTGTGATTTTACACTTTTTGTCTTACTTCTGATGTGTTTAATTCATATTGTCATCACTAATGTCTGATTATCTAATACTAATGCATAATTTATACATAAATATATGCATTCAGTGAGCTTCACTATGTGTGATTTATTGCCAACTGAAACTGTGTAAATAGATCTTGTGTTTAGTGTAACTTCAGCATCTCAATTCAGCAGGATCTCAAACCTAAAAACTGAGCCATTTTGTGCGTATAGGTTAACATTCATGTCTCATGTCCCAAAGTTAAGAGGATTATATCAAAATAATAAACTAAATTTGTATATAGTCTGAAATAGCTTATTGATTTTAACAAACATTTTAATTAAAAGCTCTATTGATACAGTATTAAAATTTAATGTAAACATGAAATAACTTGCATTCCCTTAACTGACATTAAATTTAATTTTGTCATAATTCTTTTCTGGGTTGTTTCCTACCACTTTTAAAAAAGGAATGCACTGTCTGTAGTGAACTGAAGGTTAGAAGTCAGACATAGCTGTTAGCTCATTATTTTAAATCAAATTTAGGGACATATTATTGTAGCTTTATACACAGAGTGGTGTAACTCTTTGTAATGGGAATCTGCGAAAGTTAAAATGCTTTGAAGGTATAAAAATAGGAAGATGAATTTATGTAAGGAATTGTTTTTATTGTTATGAATCACAAAGATACCATTTCTGGCACATGATTGTCTCTGATCACAAGCCAGTGGAATTGAGAACAGCATATATCTGTGTATTGTTGTATATCACTGTATATTATTGAGGTTCTTTTAATATATTCCTATAGATTAAAACTATTCACTATTATATGCTATTACAGTCTGATCAAATGCAGTAAATTTTATTTTCTTAAATGTATGAAGTATATTTTTATTTAATCTGCAGAGTATTTTGGTGTTGATGATATAAAGAGCAGTGAACACGTATTTTATATAACCAGTTTAGAAACAATATCTAGGAATTAAGGCAAATCAATTATTATAGAATCATAGAATCATTTAGGTTGGAAAACACAGTTAGGATCATCAAGTCCAACCATTTACCCAGCACTGCCAAGTCCACCACTAAACTATGCCCTGAGGTGCCACTTCTAAATACCTTTTAAATACCTTCAGGGATGGTGACTCCACCACTTCCCTGGGCAGCCTGTTCCAGTGCTTGACAACCTTTTCAGTAAATGTATTTTTCTTAATATCTAACCTAAATCTCCCCAGGCATGTCTTGAGGCCATTTCCTCTTGTCCTATCCCATATTGCTTGGGAAAAAGACACTAGCATCCATCTCACTGCAACCTCCTTTCAGGTAGTTGTAGGTGAGCGATAATGTCTCAACTGAGCATCCTTTTCTCCAGGATAAACAACCCCAGTTCCTTCAGCTGCTGCTCGTAAGACTTGTACTCTAGACCCTTCATCAGCTTCATTGCCCTTTGGACACACTTCAGCACCTTGATGTCCTTCTCGTAGTGAGGGGCCCAGAGCTGAACCCAGTATTCAATATGTGGCCTCACCAGTGCCATGTACAGAGGCGTGATCACCTCTCTAGTCCTGTTGGCCACACTATTTCTGACAGAAGCCAGAATACTCTTGGCCTTCTTGGCCACCTCAGCATACTGCTAGCTCATATTCAATTGGCTTTTGACTGGAACCCACCCGGGACCTTTTCCACCAGGCATCTTTCCAGCCACTCTTCCCCAAGCCTGTAGCATTGCATGGAGTTATTATGACCTAAGTGCAGGACTCAGTGCTTGGCCTTGTTGAATCTTATACCATTGGCCTCAGCCCATCAATTCCGTCTGTCCAGATCCCTCTGTAGAGGCTTCCTACTTTCAAGCAGATCAGCACTCCTGCCTAACCTGGTGCTGTCTGCAAACTTACTGAGGGTGGCGCTTGAGCCTCTCATCCAGGTCATTGATAGTTATTAAACTGAACTCGTCCCAATACTGAGCCCTGGGGAACACCGCTCGTGACCGGCTGCCAGCTGGATTTAACTCCATTCACCACCATTCTTTGGGCACAGCCACCCGGCCAGTTTTTTTTACCCAGCGAAGTGTATGCCTCTGCAGGCCCTGAGCAGTTACTTTCTCCAGGAGAATGCTGTTGGAAACAGTGTCAAAATCTTTACTAAAGTCTATCTACATAGACAACATCTATAGCCTTTCCCTCATCCCCTAAGTGGGTCACCTTGTCCTAGAAGATCAGGTTAGTTGAGTGAGACCTGCCTTTCATAAACCCATGGTAACTGGGTCTGATCACGTCGTTGTTGCTGTATGTGTGTCTCATGATGGCACACAAGGTGATCTGCTCCATAACCTTCCCCAGCACTGACATCAGACTGACAGGCCTGCAGTTCTCCAGACCCTCCTTCCAGCCCATCTTGTAGGTGAGCATCACATTTTCTAGCCTCCAGTCAACTGGAACCTCCCCACTTAGCCAGGAAGGAAAGTGGCTTGGTGAGCACTTTCACCAGCTCCCTCAATACCATTTGGTGGATCTCATCTGGCCCCATAGACTTGTGTGTCTCTAAGTTGTGTAGCAGGTCATTAACCATTTCCTCTTGGATTATGAGGGCTTCAGTCTGGTCCCTGTCTCTGCCTTCCAGCTTAGTGAGATGGGTATCCCAAGAAGAATTTCAGTCCTTAGTACAGAAATGATATGGTTAAGTTCACCTAAGTACTTTATGCTGTTCAATTTGAAAGGAGGCAAAGTTGAGCTTCACAGGCACAGCCTAGTAGAAAATAAAAATGTGTCCACACAGTGTCTGAGCAGAAAAGTATTAAATTTGAAGTTTTCGTTCCTGGTAATTTTATATGAATAATTTGTCTTCCTGAATTTACTGCATTTAAAATTTGCATCCTTAGTCAGTAGAGCAGCTTACAGCTTCTGAAAGCATCAGAGCCTGATACTACTTTTCTTTCATCCTGTTTCCTCACCACACTGTCCATCCCTTCCATTGCCTTGAGAATTAAACTTACTAAGCCATCAGAAAACTGTCCACATTTTTCTGCCCTCCCCCTTTCAAGTAAGTTGGTTTTCTGTTACGTTAATCAGTTGAGTGTTGATTTGACTATGCTAATCAAAGATCCAGCCAGTAGCAGAGACAGTGCAAGTAGGGGGAGCATCCAGACAGAAGCAGGAAGGAAGTAGAAGCAGGCAGGGAGAAGGACTTTCTCCTTTTAGGAGCCTGTAAATAGTTAAATCTTTTTAGACTATCCTATACACCTTCATCCTAGCAATCACATAATTTTTGGTGAGATTTAGGCTCCTTTGTACTGATGAACCAGATTTCCAGGGTATTTAGGTACATGATAGAGTTAGGTGTATTAGATGGGTTTGAAAATCTAGGTTAAAAAAAAATCAGCACCACACACTAAAGAAATAGTTACTGACTTTCAGATACAGGACTGTTGTCGCAATCTATGGAGAAGTTTTTGAATATGTAATTGATAATGTTTATTAAACATATGCATCAAAAGATGAACATTTACCTTTTTTTTGTTTTTCCCCAGAATGAAACTATGCTATTTGTTGCCAAAAGTTAAATCTACTCTGAAGATTCCTACTGATAAACACTTACTTCAGCAGTTGGAATTATGTATAAGGAAACTTTTGTGTCAAGAGAAAGACAAAGATGTCCTGACTATTGTAAAAAGAGTAAGCATTTTGTCTTGGGATTGTCATTAAAAGTTAAGATGATCAAAGTTATTCTTGCTGTTGATTCTCTTCAGTATAGGAGACTAAATAATTCTATTATCTATTATGTGATTTTGAACAATTAAGAGAGGATTTAGTGTAGTGCATTCTGTCAAATTTAAGAGTTCATGTTTCCTTGGTTACTTATATTACAGTTATTTTCTGGATTTTGGCACAATGGCCATTTGTGAAAAAATAACAGATGACTAAAGATAGGATTAAAAGTTGACCCTAATAAAAAATAAAAATTATCAAGTCTTTGAGATACAGCTGTCTTGTTAATCTATATATTTTACAATATACAGATAAAGGATTTGCAGGATTTTAAAATATTACAATTACAAAATGTCTTTATAATGTGAATATTCACAAAAAAGTACATCTTTAAGGGATACCTATGCTTAGTCTCAAAGAAGCCATGAAGTGAAGTAGTTAAAGCCCTCCTTACAGGTCCAGTCTGCAGGTGAAATTGGGTGAACAACTGTGTGGACCATGCTGGCTTATTCACAGATTCCCAAGTTGTTTTTTCAGTCTTGGTTCCGATGTCCATGCTCCAGCCATTCATGCTTCTCTGCTTTCCTTGAGTATATTTTCAGTTCCACATGGATAGTTTATGAGTCCTTCGTTGTGTGTCTCAGCAGGGGTGTGTGAATACTCTGACAGTTTTTAACTGCATCCATAGCACAAAAATGCAAGCATAGACTTGAAATGTTTAGGAAGAAAAGCATCTTTAATATTGAATGCCACTATTATAAATTCCTTGTCTCGACATATTTTTAGTTAAAACTGTGGCATGTGTTGAATAACAATAAATAATTTTATTTTCTTTATAGACAGTGTTAGAATTGGACAGGATGGAGATATCTGTAGATGCTGTAAGTACTTACTAACAGTAATACTTACCAAGTACTTCTAATTCCCATTTTCATGTAGTGATTTTTTTTTATTATTGATTTTATTTTGAAGTTTCAGAAAAGATTTTACGAAAATGATATATTGGATCAAGAAAAAGAGAGACAAGAACATCTCCTTTTGGAAATGGTATATTTTATCAGTACAATATGTCCTTTTCTAATAGCTTTTAGCTCAATATTAATGAGGCAATAATTTTAAGGTAATGGAAGTGCATATTGTGGAGAGACCTTGTAGGTTCATATTTGTGTGTGGTTTCATTTTATACTTTACAATAGAGTTAAATCCTTCAAAGTAACATACAACTTCATTTTCTTTACCACCTAAATTTTGCTATATCACTTAGGCAAACTGGAATTTCTTGAAAAATACTCATGCTTGATTCCTCTGTAGTTCTAAAATACAAAGCTGTCAACACATATTTATGAAATCTTTTTGAGGTAGCTTAGCAATTTTTCAGGTGTATATAACATAATAAAATAATGAAACAAATCAGAATTCATATACACCTTCCATAGGTAAAGAAATTAATGTCATAACTTCATTTGTGCCAAGGAAGCTGAAGGAGGCTGTGTGTTACAACCTTTCCTGTTAGCCAGGAAAAAACAAAAACAAAACCAAAGAAAGACCATTGATATCTGCAGCCTGGCAGAAGGAAGCCTAAGTGCAGGTTGTATAGAGCAATGGGAGCTGCAGGTTACTTAGGATTTGGACAGGAAGTCTGTAGAATGCTTTTCCAACTTATACAACTATTTATCTTCAGTCATGTCTCTGAGAAAATCTGCAGCCCTCACTTCATCACAGAGTTTACTACATCTTCATAAAGCCTAGATTAGATTACTGCAATCCTCTGTTCTGCTGCCTCCTCTCCAGCCTGAGGTCTGAAAAGCTGATAGGATTTAGAAGTGGCCAGATTTCATTAGCATGGTTCCTCTGAGATATAGGAATTGAGCTCCTCTGTGGTAAACCAGAGCAGATTCAACGCTGTCCAAAAACTGTCACTTCTTCCTCTTTGGCATTGCTACAGAGCCTACATTTGTGGCCCACTTTGATGTCAATAGGTAGTGCAGGCCTTCTCTTGTGCAGATGATTTTCTCAATTCCATGATGCCTGTCCCAGTCGCATGTACTTCCTACTACCTCCCATTAGCTTGAGCCAAAAGTTCAGGCTTTGTTCTCAGGACCTGCATACACATATTCGAAGACTTGAACTTAGCTTTAGCAGTTTTTAGGTAGATACTATTAATGGTTTTATACTGAAAGCATTTGGGGCTGTGATAAAATACCTTCCAGTGCTCTGTATGATAACATCAATTTTTACCCTGTTTCTATGGCTAGACTTTAGAAGAGCACCTACATTTTTGTGATAAATCCCATTGATATGGGTATACATTCTGTACCACAAAGGTCTCGTTAAGCATTGTTTGAGAGGCGTGCTTCTGGGGAACTGGAAATGTACGCAGTAATGGTGACATGCTGCAGTCCCAAATAGATGAGGAGCCATTGCACCCAGTTAAATATATCTGACTGCTACAGATCTTAGGACTGAATATGTTAATAAGTTTCCTTAATTTTAGTAACTGACTTAGTAGAAACTATATTCCAGTAACCTTGACCTGAATTAATTACCTCTTTTTTTTTTTTCTTTTTTTTTTTTAAACTTGGGTGGTAATTAGAGTGAAATGAAAACATAGAGTAGAACAATTACAGGTCACTTGGCATGTTATATTATGAACATAGTACAGAAAATAAGCTAATATTACATAGCTTTTTGAAGCTAGAGTGATATCTATTCACCAAGAATTCATCAAGTAGTGGCTTCTGAACTTATTTATGTAGCTATGTTCACACTGTCTTCTCTCCCTGGATGTGCTCTTAAAAGGTATTCTAAGGCTAGCTAATATTACAGAAAGGCAAATAAATTCCTTAAACTTGAAGAATTGTAATACTCGTTTTGTTTGTTTTGCATAAAGTCTTCTTAACTGTAGATGTTAATTTTAGACCTTTAAAAAGCTTGAGCATAAGATACACCTTACCACTTGAGAAAAATGCATTCATTGATTTATATGTTTGAATTAAAAATATTGACTGTTCTATTATCAGAATTATCTGTGTAGCATAAAAAATTTACATTGTCAGATGCCAGATTATGTATTGTTTTTAATGAAAAAAAAAAAATATAGGCCAGACATAATTTTAATAATAAGTTATAAATGCAAACTTAAAATCTGAGGTTCCTTCATAATTAATCACTTTTTTGGTGTGATTTTTGCATGGGATATGTACTCTGATTTCATTCTGTACTGTTTAATTGATTCTCTGGATGTTTACTAAGGGTTGTACTAATAGTACGAGAGAGTAGGCATTAACTGTTAGTTTGGTGATTTAGGGGCAATCCCTGGTTGAAACACTATTTATATTTTTATGAGTAGTACCTAAGAAAATTATTCATTTTTTAGGAACAGTTGGAAAAAGAGAAGCAGCAAAATGAAGGAAGATCTGCAAGTATTAATGATAAAATGTTTGAAAAGAAGCGTAAGTTTGTTTATTTTTATACATATTGTTTGTGCACATATTACTCTTCTACAAAGGTAGAAGGGAGCAGAAAAAAGACACTTTATACAGTAACTAGAAGAGTTTTAGAATGAGGCAATAAAACTTTTTTCTAAAGATGTTTATAAAAGCTGGCCTCAGTATATTAAAAGACTTTTGGCTTTATTAATAAAAAAACATGGCAGTTTCAGTTCTGTGGTAGTTTTAAGTTTGGGAAGTAATAGAAGTACTTGTCTGCAATATTTCTGAGGTGTTAGTAGCAGTGGATTAGATATTATTATTACTGTTTACCCTGGGACTGTGATATATTTGTCCTCTTTCTTTAAATTTAAGCTTTAAGAAAGAAGTATTTATACTGGACTTTTTTATAGGTAGAGACAGTAAAACATCAGTGTTGGCAAAAAGTATCACTCTCTCTGTTCCCGTAAGCTCTTCTGGTACATCAGCAGGTAAGAACTCTTTAAAAACTCTTCTAGAATGCTTTGATCTCTCAACAGCAGGTTAAAACCCAGAAAAGCTGATGTTCGCATTTGTGGGCCAAAGTTTCACCTACTGCACATAGAAGATTCCACTCCTAGAACTGAATGTGTTTTCTGTGTTTTTTAGTTTTATTTTATATTGTAGTATATAAATAGGTGACATAAGGTTTATTTATTGTAATTGAAATATTTAAAACAGTTTCTTCAGGTAGCATAGGTTGACAGAAAATTATATTAAAATCTATTCTTAATTACTGAGGAAATGCAGTGATAACCATGTTTAAAATTTCTACTACTTACAATTTTAGGCAAAGAAGACAAAAAATCCAAGTTGGTTCGAAGCCAGTCTTTCAATACTCAAGCACTACATCCAAAATACAGCAACATAGACAAGTGTCCTAAGTATTCTTATTATCTTCATTGCTTACCTCATAGACAACTGTTTACCTAATGGACAACTGTTAAGAAATTATATGCACGTGGATCTATGAAAGTAGTGATGTGCTCACTGAATTGTGATGTAAAGTTTCAGCTTTCTGTTTAATTGATTAAGGTTTTCAGATTTTAACTGGGGGAAGAAATACCATTTAAGGCATGCTGAGGCATACAAATTGTTACGAATTCCTTTTAAGTCAGCATATGTCACCTTTTATCATATATTAAGTGATACGAAGTGTTGTTCAGTATGAACTGCTAAATCTAAATGTGTATGTTTCTTAAAGAAAATTCAGCATAACTTTCTCATTTAATTTTTTCATATAAACTCAGAAATAACCTCCAATAGTGGCAAAATGATACGAATGAGAAGAACACTTTTCTGAAATAATCTATTTTGTTTTATTTGGTTTTAAGTAAAAGCTCTGCTACAGGATACACATCTTCAGTATCAGGAATGGGAAAGAGTTGTATGTTATCCTTTAGTGGTAAGTACGTTATTATATTGTATTTTACATTACTTTTTTTGTGAGGGTGCTGAATACATGGGCCTCATTAAACAGGCATACTGCGAGATGTCATTCTCCTAAAGTACATAGAATAGTAGATATCTAATACATTTGAGCATTAGTCAGTCCGTTTTTTCAGATTCTTTTTTTTTTTTTCTTTTTGTGACATGTTTGTTTAAAGTTGCATTTGAAGTAGTAAAAGTAAAATGAGTTTGACATTTCTTGATTGGCATTTTGGTTGTCATAAAAGTTGAGTTTGCCTCCACCCATTGTATGTGAGGGAAGGGATATCTTGGATAACTTCTACTGAATTAGAGGAGAGAAACATCTGTCTGGAAATGCTACTCTCTCCATTTGCTGTTGAAGAGTTTGGATGATTAAAGGTTCGAATGAGATTAATTTCTCTCTAGAGAAACCTGTCTTTTTCCATTCACTAGCAATAGACACTAGACAATTATCTTAGATGAAATAGCTAAATTTTAAGCAGCTAAAGATTTGCCAGTTAAATCCTACTATTTTCATATATTAAATGTATTAATCTTCTCTTCCAAAATGTGACCTCTAATTACTTTTATTTAGAGCTTTCATAAAATAACTTGAAGAAAAGTTAAGTTTAAACAATTTGCTTACAGAAAGTTAAACTTTTGGGGCATTGCCATAGGAAATATGCCACTATTGACACATGAAATACAGATTATTCTGTTTACTCAGTGTATTTTTTTCAGACAAAATTTTTTGTCTAAGCTGCAACTCTTTATTTCAGATGATTCATTCCGAACTCATTCCACTGGTAATAGTGGGAATGCTGCCTTCCCTTCCAGTTCTTGTCGTAGCTTATTTAACTCATCTGACCAAAAGAACAATGGAAATAAAGAGAGTCATTCCCGAAAGACAAGCATGTAAGTGGTTGTAAGAGGTTAAATCAGGCTTATGGGTAAGATTTTCAAAGGGCACTCAACAGAGCAGTGTGAACTTAAGCCTATATTTATGATACTTCTGCACCCAGATTTTGAAATGCTAAAATAGCAGGGTAGATCTGTGATGTGTGCAATTATAAGTGTTTTTAAGATTGCGTTCCTTTTTAATTAGTCTTTCACATTGTTTCTCCTGCATATGTTTGCATTCAGCTGGTACATTATGGGGAGGGTGGAATGGGACAACATAAAGGTCAGCACATTTGATATATAATAACTACAGTCACAGTGATTTATTTCCTGTAGTTGGAGAAATAAAATGTATGTATTGGTAGGTAATTTTTGGTAGGTAATATTGGTAGGTAATTTTAAATTTATCTTTTCCTTTTCCTTCTTTTTATGTGCTTATATATGTTTAGGCATTATTATGTAACAATGAATTTTGAGAGTGGTGATGAACTGGTACTGCTGCTTTTTATTAAGGCTGCCTTCTTTGCCTTACCTTAACCATCTAGATAAAAAAAATTAAATGGTAGGAATCTCCCTTAGGCTAGTTTTCTTTAAACAACAGCCTAAACTGTTCAACGTTTTGCAAGAACAAAATCAAAGATTAATTTGTTTGCTCCTGGGAGAAAAGTGTAACCGTCTTAGAAGTTTGCTGTGATGTATACTTAGTCAAATCTCTATAGACCCCAGCAGCTAACTCCCTGCAGATTCCTTTCACACTATAAATTGTTGTTCTAAATTACTATCATTGGACTAGCTGTAATTTTAGGTGCTCAAACTGAGACTTTTCTTTGCTATCAGAGACTTGGTTTTTTTAGCCAAGGCAGAATGGATAAAGAAAAGGAGTCATCTGTAGCAAGAAAGGGAGGTTGTTTGGGAAGGTAGATGTAAGTGTAGTAGGAACTAGAAGCTGAAAAAGTGTGGGGAAATGCAAGCTGGGCCTTCAATGGGCTGAATAGGTATCAGAGACTGAGAATGAAAGGAGAGTCCAGAAGGTAAGGCTGTGAATTGTTGGTCTAAGATAATGGAACCTGAACCAAATAGAAAAAAAGGGAACACTTGACACTGGTTTGCCAGGTATAAAGAGGAAGCAGTAATGATATCTTGAGTCATACTTTCTGGTGAATTAAATATCTGTATGACTCAGTTTTCCACTTCAGTATTTTCAAGTTCCTTTTAGAAGACAAACCAAAACAGCCCCCTTCAACATTACTCACAGAAATAAGTTAATAAAATTCCTAATATGTAAAATAAAACACTCAAAAATATAACAAATGTAAAAAGAAGTTCTCTGAACAGCTTGCATTCAGCTACTTGTATACATTATATTATGATACAGTCTCTTGCTGTGTGGTCACATACAATTTTTTTCTACTGGAATTTTACCTTTACTATACAAGATATATTTGTTCTGGAATGAAATTAGGCTTGCATAGTGACCTGTTGTTTTTAAAATTGCATTGTTTTTGGTAAAAAAATGTTGGAAGATAAGTAGCAAATGAAGACAGTGTGTTTGTGTCGGGTCAGTGATTTCACAACAAAAGTACCTTAAGGTGCCAAGTCAAATTGCCCTCTATCCCTGTCTTTGTTAGAGTCTAATGCCTTCTCTTAAATATCACTCACAGTACTTACTTCAGACTTTTTATAGGTGATTATTAGGTAGTCATGATTTCAAAGTGCATGATTTCAAACTCAGTAGTTGGATTAGTAGACATGCTGACATTTTCAGCTATCTATAAAGTAAATGGAACATGTATATTGA
Organism: Actenoides lindsayi; assembly: GCA_025331215.1. Taxonomy (NCBI): domain Eukaryota; kingdom Metazoa; phylum Chordata; class Aves; order Coraciiformes; family Alcedinidae; genus Actenoides; species Actenoides lindsayi. The sequence continues at coordinate 66,580 of WTSP01013206.1, read as the reverse complement.
ATATGTAAAATGATCTGCAGTGCTACATATTTTGAAAAATTAAACGTGCTCAACAACCCTTGTGCTTTCCCTCTAATCACTGTATATTAGTTCAAATTACAGCAAATTAGTTCAAATGCTGTAATTTTTTTTAGCAGTCGTCATAGAAAATCCAACTACTCATCTTTCTCACAAGGATTTGGGGAAAATAAATGGATTAATATTCACAAAGCAATTAGATGCAAAGATTAGTTAGACCATTTTTTTTTTTTTTTTTTTTTTTTTACATCCCATAAAACATTTCCAGATTTCAAAGTTTTTTCTAGCTGTCACTTAAAATAAAACTGATATCTTTTGTTTGAATACAAAGGGATAGAAAATGACACACACAGAGCAGTTTGTACCCTTGTATTCAGGCAGGAATGTGCAGTGTGTGAGACTCAGCTTCAAGTCTCAATGCACCAGTTCCCAGTGGATACCTTAAGAGCAGATTTTTTGAAAGTAGGTATCTGATCAAACAGAACAATCTGGATGCTCTCTCTGGTTCAGAAAGTCCCTGAACTGCACAGTGTTAGAAGCCAAGAGGGTATACTAGAGGAAGAAAAACATTTTTGAAGAAAGAGCAGCAGGCTTAGGATGACCTACATTTAGTTCTGAATAAGAGTTTTAATGTTCTGTGTTCTTATGGGAAAACGCATCTCTCAAGTTGGTATGTCTGCTGTACTGTAGATTCAATTTCCCCTTTGTAATCTGGCCCAAAACTTAATTGTTTTCATAAGAAAATGGAGCAGCTCTGTAAGGGGGTATTAAAAGATACAGGTACAGAAATGGTTGGTAGTAAATACATTCATCTGCATAACTTTGTTGACCATATGTTAGGTGTACCTCTTTTATCTTTCATTTGTTCAGAAAGTCATTCCTGGTGCTAAATATAAGTATAGTAAAATACCAAAAAAAGTTAGTTTCAAGGAAACATTCCTTTCTAAGGTGCAATTGAAGAGGTGCTTGTGAATGAATGTCACCATTTATGGACTCACTAAAGCAGGAAAACTTGTGAGAAAATAATAATTGAGTATATATTTAGACCGTATTGTCATATAAATTTACATATGTGCTGGTTAAACATTGCACTGACCATCTTAATTCTGGCAATTCATAGCTTTTAGTTCATTTGCTCTGCAAAATGAGCAAGGCAACTTCTAATGTTTCTTTTTGCAAGTAATTATGTGTGTTTGTGAAGAATGAAAGATTGGACAGTAATTAATGATTCTTGGTTCAAAGTGATTCAAGTTTGGACAAAATATTTTTTAATTACTTAAGTGTAATATTTTCCATAAAACTGCTCTACTGAATTTTCCTGCAGTTTGCAGGAATGAATTTCTGTTTTCATATATTCATACTGTTCTAGAATTTTTTTTAATCCGAAAATTACTTTTGTGCAGAACTGAGGTCTTTACTTTACTTAACATAGTCATGAGTTCAATCATTTTGTTTATCTCATTTCAGAGATGTGTGCCAATTAAAAGTATTCTCTTTTTTTGAAAATAATGTAATAAAAAGAAATCTCAGTAAATCCTGATCCAGTGCTCACAAGCAGGTGACAAGGAGATGACCATTAGCATCAGTGTCATTTGCTAGACCTTAGGTAATAATGTGGCAATAGAAAATGCAAAAATTACTCTAAAGATGCACCTGTAAAGCTTAATGGTGGAATCACAAAGGAGTTCAATACCTGCTTTAAGCAACTAATAAAATAGGAGAGGATCACGAGAGACCTTACTTAAGTTAATTTGCAGAGCAAATGTGCCCTTCTGACTTTCTGTTGAGGAGTTACCAGTTAGATTATGAATCATCCCAGTGCAGAAATTTACATGATTCATAAACACTGTGTTCCATCAAGCAGTCCAATCTTGTCTTATTCTATAAAATAAATAGCTCTAAACTTCTCCCCCTCCCTGTCTCCACTTTCCCCAGATTTTATTATGGGTTAAGCTGGAAAACCCTGGCATTATTTGCAGACATGAGTGGACTGCTTGTACTACCTTAACCATCTCATTTAGAGGGATCTTTACATGACCTTCTATAGAAAACTTAATGGAGAAATGGCACCCTTCTTGTGAAGAATGCCCTGAGATTGTGTCCATTTCTCTTTTTCAGTGGATATAGTAGAGCAGCTAGTAATTTTTAAAGTACAACAGCTAAGAGTTTTATCAAAATATTGCAGCAATAGCAATTTATTATGTTATGTTATTAAATAATATAGCGACAACAAAGTATATCTGTTTCTTCTTTTGTATGAAGAAAAAACCGAAAATCAAACTCTTAGATCTTCTGACAGAAAAAGAAGGGAACAAGAGACTGGTAGAAGAAGCATTCGGATGTGATAAGGTGCGAGCAGCAGATGGGACTCTGTAATGCCTGGAGTGAATAAAATGCATCTTGCAATGTTAAAACTTTTAATCTTCTAAATAAAATCCCAAGATGTAAAATATGTTCCAATAATTAGTGTAATGGTTGCGGAATTCTAACATTGTAGTGAAATGTTATGAAATACAACTTCAGCTATGTGCTCTTAACTGCTGCAGAGAGGATTTTATTTTCTTCAGTTACACCTTTGTAGTTCAGATTCTTGGATTTAGAAAGCACATATCCATTAACTAATTGGCTTATTTACCTTTCTAGCAATTCTTAGCACACATGCTTTATGCAAGAAATAGGAGGAATTGCTATGAATATGAAAAAGTAATCCGACATTTTAATGAATCTTCAAACCTAATTTAAGACCAAAGTACAGAACCATTGTTTAGTCTATAAAAACCATAAATTTCAGTAGCATTGTGCTGTGAATTTGGAGGTAATGTTTTTACAAGTACTAAGTAAAGTTCATAAAAATCCTGTGTAAGTTTCAAAGCAATCCAAAAGCAGGTATCTCTAGATAATCTATTACAAAAAAGGTTTTATTTCATAGGTTTTGTTGTATAAACACTTGGTTTAATTTTTAGCATTTCAGATTGTATTTTCTCTTGAATAATTTATAATGATTAATCTGGTTTTTAATCAGCTGCTATTGCAAACCATCATGCTTCAGTAATGTCATCTGCATTTGTTTGTATTAATGCTAATGTTTCTATCAAATTTGGTCTGTGGAAAAACATGCAATTTTATTTTTAGAAGTCCTATTTATGCGAATACTTGAGAGAGAGCCTATGAAGCTATTGTCAGCTTCTCTATTTCAAAATGGAAGCAGCATAAGTATATTGATAACAGATATATGTGGTTTTTAAATTTATTGGTGTATGATAAAGATGATCTGATCTGTAAATGCATATGTGTGTGTGGTTACTTTTTATAATGTAAAAATACGAATGATGATTTACTCAAAATAAAACCTAGGACAATGCTGTACATGCATGTTCTTGGAAAAAAAAATTCTCAGGGCATCTTTTATAATTACAATAAATAAAGGTATTTACCTATAGAAGATATTTATTTTGAATAGTAATAATGCTGGTTGTATGCTTTCATGTGTGAAGTACAAAATGTGTCTGGATTTAGCAGTGTTTTACTGTCTGAATTCTTAAGCTTCTTACACTGCAGCTGGATTTAGTTGTATTCTCTGTCTTTAGTCACAGATACTGTTTGGATTGTGTGAAAACACTCAGATTTTCAGTTTGTTCTGCAGCCTGGCACAGAATCTTATAAAGAAAAAAAGATTTCTTTGAAACTTTCTTCAAGTATTATGCTTTTTAGTATGCAATATTGATGCAGATACACAGACAACCTATGCTGACTCCTCCCAGGTTCTTCTTTTGTCTCATTCATGAAAGCAAATAATCCCCAGTTCCCCAAGTGACAACTAATTCAACATGCCAGCTGCAGCTGCTCACCCATGGGCCACAAGAAACGGATCAATCTATTCTCAGTCTGACTTCTGCCAGGGACCAACCCCAGATCAGCAGTACTCAGCTGCAGAACAGGACTCAAAACTGTTTGACCCTCAGATGCCTTTACTAGAGCAATGCAGAACAACCAGTAAGTTCAGAAACTGTAATCCAAGCGATTTCTCCCCCTTAATAAGCATGTAGTGGGTTCTGTATACAGTCTGTCATTTGTTTCTTCTTGGCTGATATTTGTCTGTCATTTTTAACTGATTAATTTATGTAAAGCTGGTAACGTGCTCCACTCAGTAACCCTACTATGTATTAAATTCCTGCTATGTAATCTTCAAATGCTTTATTTAAGACGTTTTTTAGTCTGCGCATCTTCCTTGTACAATATTCCTGGTGTCTCATGTATACTTTCATCAGTCTTTCACACTACAGGCCTCTATCCCAGCATTCTTTTGTGGGGCTGCTTACTTCTGGATTTCTTCTGTGGAACAGCAGCAATACTTCTGAGCTCTTTGTAGCATTGTTTTTATCTGCAATTCAGGATAACAGCTGGAGGCCAACAGTACAGTGATAATTGAGTGGTTCTTTATAGCAGCACTCCTCTTATTAATCATTTGGAGGCAGGAAGGAGTGATTTTTCTTTCTTTCTGAGTACATTCATACCGAAATGTGGCTTAGGTTAGATACATACACCCTTGTAGTCTAGTCAGATACCAGTCTGCCTGCTAAATCCATTTGTGAGTGGCTTACACCAGTGTCTGGGTTGCTGTGAGTAGACCTCTAATGGTAACTGAAGTGATTGTTAGACATGTTTACCAACTTCACCCTGTAATGTATCCTTTGTATCTTCTCTTGCGGATGCATCTGTCTATGTGCATTTACTGATAATGTTTGAAGCTTCTATGCCAAATGATTTTGAACACTCTTCTGCCCCCTTTTGGGTAACTATTTTGTGAAGACTGAGCAAGTAGAGTAATACTTAGATCTGTTATATATATATATATAAGTAGCTTTTTGTGTTGTTTTGTACCTTATATATAGGATTCTGCTGCTAATTAAAATTTGCTCAAAGTTAAAGGTCTTACTGTTCTTTTGGAATCACTGCACTACTTGAATAAAGTGAATTGTATTTAGATTGTGGAAATACTTTTCTGAAACATTTTGGCATCACCTTTTGGATTTTAGGGATCTCTGTGAATAGATTTATTCTGCTTTTATGGAGGTATGATTTTTTCTTCCAAATTTTGTCTTCATTTAGGCATAGAGTCCTGTTACAAGCTTCACCCTGATATTTAGATGATAATAAATGTAGAAATTCTGTTTTTAGGGGAAGCCCAGATTGATGTTATGAAGCAGTAGAGATTCAGATTTTCCAAGCTCAGAATGCCTAAGTTATTTTTTATAATTATTTTGTCTTAACAGAAAGAATAGAATAGATAGAATAGAAGGAATATTTTAAAAGCAGGTGCATCATGTACCCTGAGAAAATGAGGTGATTTGATACTCTGAATAAACATTTTGAAAGAGGTCACACTCCAGGCAATTCAGACTTCCTGATAGACTCAGTGCAGTTTCTACAGTAATAAAATAAAGATATCTAGACAGAGGCTGTAAGTTCTCTTTTACGGCTTGATCCTGCTTCTGTTTTTATAAGTGGCAAAATTCTGCTAACATTTGAGGTCAGTAGGGTCTCATCACAACAGAAGGTACTATTAAGAAATACCAAGCTGCAGTGAGAATGAACTTTCTGAATATTTTGGCATATGAATCTGATTTTATTCAGACAATACTAAAATAGTGAATTTTGATAGTTCAGGCTTGTGGGGGTTTTTTTAATTTGCATGATAGATTTTATAAGACATGTTTGTGTCACTTTTGTGCCTTAGTGAATTTGGTTGGTTACCTAGGTATTAATAATATATTAATAGGGTGACCTACCGCTAGCTGGAGAGACAGAACAGGTTTTCACATTTTTATGTTTCACTGTCTTTTTATTCTAATGTAAATTAATAAAATAGACATAAAGCCTCTTACATATCCCAAAATAGAAACTGTTACCTTTGTTCACATCTCTGTTGGATCAACCACTCTGCCAGTGAACAGTAATGTTTTAAAAGTTTCTTCAAAAATCATAAAAAGGAACGGTCGGTCCACTTTGATGACAGGAGGTGCTGTGAAGGCAGTAATTTCTGACCCAGTGGCTGCTGTGGCCTCTGTTCCTTCTTCATCCACTTCAATTACTGCCTTTTGGACAACCTGAAATGCAATGTAGAAATAAAATATGCAACAAAAATAAGTGTTAACGTGAAGAGTGTTTTTCAAAGTGCAAGGCATTCAGTTGAAGTAGGCATCTATTGAGGGTTAAAATGAGTAGGTCTGTGTAATCTAGCTCTGTGTGTTACACTGGTAGATCCATATGCTGTCAGCTTCAGCAGAAGAGGAGTTAGTACAGCCACCATGATCAGAATACTACAGTGAGGATGCTAGTTCAGGTGTCATTGTGCTTTTCCACATTTCTGAGCATAGATCTCACTTAGAGCATTTGTTCTTGCAACTGGAAGCACAAAGCATCCATTGCATTTGTATAGTAGTCCTTTTTGACACCAAACTGTACAAGGGTGAGTTTCTCTAAAGTGGAAGGTATGTTTTCGTCATTCACAAACACTGGCTGTTTTGTGAGAGCTTAGGCAAATGCATCAATCTTGCCTTTTTCCTGTATATTTCTAATTTGTACATCTGGTAGCACAGAGTAGATAGATACAGCAATGAGGTACAGCCCTGGGTTGGTCTGAGGACCTGATCTTACCACAGCCTGTCAGGATTTGATTCCTTTCCCTTTTTGTTCTTTGAGCCTGCATATACCTCTCAGTGCTTCCCTTGTATTTGGGGCTGTATTAGTGAACTGCCTAGTCAGCTAGTGCATTCCCAACTCCCAAAATCCTAATTCTAGGAATGACTTAGGTGAAGACAGTTCAAGGACTTAGCTCTCTGCTAAATATTCTTAAATAGTGAAGCTGGCTATCATGATTCACAGAGACAAGATGCTCCTCTGGCACTTAATAGCCTATGCACATATTGCTTCTAGTACCAGTTAGCAGCTACTATTTAAGTGTGAATTTTTTTATTTTTTTTATTTTTATTTTTATTTGAATATCAAAAGAGAGTTAACTGCTGAGAATCAGCATGGAATAGTTATACGATCAGGAGGAAGGGAGAAATGGGCTTCAGAGTCCCATTGTACTTCACAAGTGCAATAGTTTATACCAAACTGAAAAACCACTACAATTTTATCCATTAAGTATGTATTCCTAAGGTGTTGCATTTTCCCAAAAAGTTTGTTTTGTTAAGCCAGCACAATTTTGGAAAACTGTAGTTCAGGGCTTAGAGTTTTTGAAACTTGTATAGAAGTGCTCATCATACCACCTATTAAGAGTTTTGGCAAATCACAAATGCTTGTGTGAGATTTTGGTGTAGAGAGACTTTTAACAGCAGCACCAATAGCTTAGAAGGATTCTTTCTGATAGGGTGCAAATACCTGAAGGGAGTGTACAAAGAGAACAGAGCCAGGCTCATTTTAGTTTTGCCATGACAGGACCAGAGGCAGTGGGCACAAAGCGAAACACAGGAGGTTTCTTCTGAATGTCAGGAAACACTTCTTCACTGTGAGAATGATGGAGCACTGGTTCTGGTTGCCCAGAGAGGTTATGGAGTCTCCCTCCTTGGAGATACTCAAAAGCTGTCTGGATATGGCCCTGGGCAATCAGCTCTAGGTGACCTGGCTTGAGCAGAGGGCCCTTCCAAACTCAACCATTCTGTGATACTGAATGAAGTCTCTCCCAGAGTCATGGTCCTAGTGCTATAGAACCCTGTACTAACACAAGTTGCATTACATAAATTCCTTTCATAGATTTATAAAACGATGTTTTTAAATTCTGTGTCAGATTAATATTATTTGAGTCTCCTTTTGTTAAACTGTTTATAAATCCAGATTTTTGCAGAAATTTTGTTACCTTAATGTATCAATTTGCATTTAGCATTAGCTGCATTTCATCTTGTTCCACACGCTCCAGTCCTTGAGGTCACCAGTTTCTCGTGTGGTATGTCTTTTATCTTCTTTCTTTAACCACACCTCTTAGTTTTCTATCATCAGCAAAATGTCTTTTGTATAGACTAGCTGTTTCTTCTTAGTAGAACATCTCTGGTCACATAGACCTGTTCCTTCTTGGTATTGGTTTGACTGTCAAGCCCTTTGTCGTCTTTTCTGCTTCTCATTCTGCCTCTGTTTTCTGTCAGTGTTCTGAAGTTCACCTTTGCTCTCCCTCAAATAATGGCACTGAGTTACCTTTTTCCATGCGACTGTGTTCCTCTCTTCTTGGCCATTGACCGCCTTTGTCTGTTTAAGTGATCTATAAAAGTTTCAGTGTATGAAGTTGGAATGTGTATGTCTGGAATGCAGCTGTGTTGTGCCAGTGCTTTGCTGTGAGGTTGTTTTTTCTCTGCCAAGGTATGCAGAAGGAAAGGCAGGACTGTTTCGACTTCTCTTTCTCACTGTTACCTTTTTGAGATTTTATTATTTGAACTTTCTAAAGTTCTTTATTTGTTCAGAAGACTGCCTGTCTCTGCATTGAGTATGAGAGGTTCCCTGTTTGGGTTTCCTTCCTCGCTGTGGCTTTTGGCATTTGACTGTTATTTACGATGTTTTTCATGTTCACTGTTTTTTTTAATTGTAGTCCTTCCCTGCCAACCATATTCTTCTTGAGGCAGAGCTTTCCTTCTGTGGTGGGTTAGTTTTGGAATGTGCTGAGTACTTACAAAATGTAACTGCCCCTTACTTCTACACACCTTATGCCTGAAGTAAAATCCATATCGATTGAGGTATTCAGATTGCATATAGTTGGCAGATGGATTCCTTGCCCATTAGTGTCCCTATAAGTGCATATAACAAAGTGTCTTGGCTAAGCCATTTATATACTATTATAATCCAAATAGGAAATAGTTTTACAAGACTTACCTGTGAAACTGCTACATATCCTTGATTTGTGAGATGACTAAGGTCTGCTGTATGTGTAAAGAGTTTTTTAATTCCAAGTGCATGAAGCAATTTCTTCATTTTGTATTTTTGCTCTAGTTTGAACTTCGGAAAAGAAATATCCACTTTTCTGTTTGGGGAAAAAAAAAAAAAAAAAGATTAAGGCAAACTTGGACTCTGTATTAGATGACTGCTGAAGTGCACCCTACTCAGGAACTGAACTTTATACAGAAAAAGAATGGGCAAATATTTTAAGAGTGCTAGAGTTTAGGTTGGAAGCTTATTATCTCTGACCTGTTGACTGACAACGATACTAGAAATCGTTCACTTTTCAGTGTAAAATACTTCACCAGCACTTACAGTGCCCTGATACCAGGATAACACACTAATTTATTGAACAGTAAAAAGAATTGTCACTTCAGGAATTACATTTCACAGGAATAATTTGAATTTAGATTTTTATATTCGAATTTATCCATTACTCTGCATTTCCACTGGGAAGGGTTTAGTAAATATACTGTGTATCTAGATTTATTGTGCATTTTGCCTGGCAATGCTAAATTTAAGGAGAGAGAAAAACCTGTGGAAAAATTTGGAAGGACTGCACTAACCATGTCCTCAGAGACATTTCTAATTGATATGAGCCACAGACTTGTCACATCAGAGTAGAAGCTTCCACATGCCACTTGGTCTGTAGTAGGCCATTAAAGGACCTCTACTCTGTAGATACTGATGCCACAGAGATGCCAGCATGTGGAAAGGATTAGGAAGACCAGATAATTTTTGTTGTGCTTTGTTGCTTTGCTGCAACAGACATAAATGACATTGAGACCGATGGATGTCAAAGCAATACCTGGTTTTCATGTTTCCAAGCCAGTATTCCACAAGCTCCATAGTCAAATGGTCTTCAAGTGAAATGTAATCTCCCTCCTTTTCTGGGATGACAACCAGCATGTGGGCTTTCCCTTTGTAGGGTAGTTTTATCACAGTGCATCTTAAGTTCTCATCAAAAGTTAAATTAACTTTATCTGACTTGAACATCATGGGTACCTGTACACTTCTGTATTTGTTTATGTGGAACGTCTCCATTTCTGTGAATTTGGAATTAAATGGGTAGACCCACTTGCCTGAGGAAAGAAATGAAATAATTATGTGCATTCAGACTTGTTCAGAAAAATGTTCAGAAACACTTTAAAAAAAAAAGCATAGGATATTTTCTGTATCTAGTTGAAGTGGATATCAATTGTGTGTGGGATAAGTGGAGAAAAATTGCAGTATATTTAGTGTACGTGCTTTAAATTTTTTACAGCAGGACAAGGAAGTAATCCACAAAATAAACTCCTTCATGAAAGAAAGGAAATATTTTTCCAAGGTTAATTAGTTGTCGGTCAAGTTCAGATCTGATATTATTTTTGAATGCCATATGAACATTCATCTTTTTTTAACATGTCACCTTCTCTGAAATTCTCTACCAGCTGTTCACCATCCTGTTTTTAAATTAATCATACAATTTTTTGGATGGACATTCAGCAGTGCACTGATTTTTAAGGTGCACTGGAGTATGACCTCTTTTGTACTAACGATTCTGATCTCTAGCATTGCTTCCAAATGTAGCCACAGCCATTTATCTTTTTGTATCTGATTTTCTGCCAGGGAAAGTAACCTTGGCATTAGATAAACTTTACTTTTTTAAATAATAAAGAATAAACTAGTCTGTAAGGAGGCCATATGGCTGAGGGGTAACTTTCTTTGTTCTCATGTGTGCATTTATTTTAGTGGGGTTTCCATGGATGGCATCTACTGAGTGCTTTGGGCTGGAGTACTGGCTGTGACTGGGTTCTCTTCACAGCATTTCTCTCATCACTTTTGTAGCTCTAGCTCTTTGTCTTTCCTTTTTACCTAACCGAGTGTTTCTGGCTTCAGTATGGCTGTTGCAGAGTAAAGGCTGGGCTATGGCTCCCTGTCATTGCCAGGACCTCCTTTTGGAGTGCCTTATCGATCTTCTAAAGCAGCGGTCAGAAAGATCCCAACAGCAAGAAAAGGAGCATAAGATATTTGGCAGTAGAGGACCTCTCCACAGAACTTTGCCCATCACAGCTATTTCTTTCCCTCATCCTGTAAGGTAATATAATGGGGCACTTTGTTTCCGCTGGGGAAAAAGTTTATTGACTGAAATAGAGGTATTATTTTTGTTTTAATGATTTTGTCTACTATGTAAAATCAGTAAATAATTTTATGCCCAGTATCCGGCATTCAAAAGATTATCATGGTTAAGGCTTTTTAATTTTAATTGGTGAATAAAAATTAAATATCCTTGTTAGTCATAAAGAGAGGTCATTCTGAGATGGATTGACATACTTTGTTGCAGGGCTTTTTGATCTCTCTAGGACTGTTGTATGGAAAAAAACGTAGAAGAATTGTGGTTCCCTAATATGAAAAATAATTTCGTATGAAATAGACCTAATATAATAAAGTAAATCTAGATGAAGAAGTAGAGAAAACAGGACATCTGGATTCATTTAAATTTTCCCTAATGTAGCTGAAGGTAGAGTCCTGATTCTTCTAATGAATAATAATTTTGCAAAATAAAAGCAGTTACCTTTAAAGACAATGTAGTTCACAAGTAGCAGTTTATTATGGCGGTCAATCTCTTCGAAAAGCTCTGGGATTTTTCCTTTGGTCCTTTTGTTAATATTTTGATTTATGAGAAATTTTGCCTGTGTAAAGTTTTGAAAGTCCACTCTCAGGAATTCCATATCAAAATACTGCTGAGATAAATTGAGGAAAGACTCCCTGAGTCTGAAGTCATTTTGGATAAAAGAAAGAGTACCTTGCATAAGGAGAAGTTCTTCATTCATTGTAATGTTATCTTTCAGTTGTTTAAACAAAGCTGGTAAATAATGGCGATCCACTCTGTCCTTCAAAGCATGGAGGTTTAGACCTTTTACTATCTGTTTGTGGGTTTCCCCTTTGGCTGCCAGCATATAGGCAGTCATAAGAGTTGATACAGAAAGGGGAGAGATTATTACGTTGTTATCATGTGTCATTGCAATTCTTCTGTAGAGGTTAAATCCAAAATTTGCAGTCTTTTCTGTGAAGTTGTAAAGAGTAAACTCTTCAAGACCTCGGTCTTCAAAAGGTTTAGAGATATTTGTATGATGATGCCAGTCTTCAGAAATACTGACATTTTTATTTCCTTCCAAGAAATTATTCTCTTTTTCCTTATTTGGAATTTTAGGTTTGATGCCAGCCATGAGGATTTCCACACATATTTCACTTAAGAGAAGTAAGTAAATTCCTGTTTTCATGTTGACATCCAGTAATGAGCTCCCCCTTTTTTTTTTTTTTTTTCTGGTAAAGAAATTGGAGAAGGAAAAAAAAAAAAACAAAACAGACAATACAATGACTCTTTAATTTGTTCTTCTATTCATAATGCAGAAGTTCAGAGATGTAAAATCATAGAATCATAGAATCGTGTTGGTTGGAAGAGACCTCTGAGATCATCAAGTCCAACCATTAACCCAACACTGCCAAATCACCACTAAACCATGTCCCTGAGCACCACATCTGCACATCTTTTAAATACCTGTAGGGATGGTGACTCCACCACTTCCCTAGGCAGCCTGTTCCAGTGCTTGACAACCCTGTAGTGAGGTGGTCTTTCTGCATCTTCAGTGTATATACTCTAAACCTGAGTGCTATCTGAGAGGTCAAATTTAGATCAAAGAAAGTGAGAAATTTCCAACATCATTGTGTCAATCCATAAAAAATACTGTGATCTTCTGATATTGGTGGTTCACGTCAGCAGTATTGCACTGATTTTCACTTGCTATCACGTTACTTCTATATAAAATGAAACCCATTTCAAGTACAATATGCAGCTCAAAGATGAAAAATTGGCTTGTTGGACCTGCATTGCAGCTTTCACTTCTGTGACATTGATGTCATTTAAAAGCACAAGAATTCTAGGTAGCATGTGGTGGAAATTACATGCTTGCCTTTCATAATTTTGTTTCATTTTTCATCCTTCTGCTATAGGTTGTTTATAACTCCATTCAGATCATTCTCCTGATCGTATGCCATAGGATTCCCTGTTCTTTTTTCTTCACTGTCCAGAAAATGCTGAAGCAGGTTTGTCAGTGCCATCTGCTCCCTGAAAATACCATGTTTCAGTGTCAAATAGCACAAGGATGAAACAGTTATTCTATGCTTAACACTATTTTACACAAGTTATGATTTCTGAGCGAAGTTAGTACAGGATCTCTCATTTGTACAACAAAATGGTTGGAGAGAACCGAGCACATCTTACAGAAGGGCTCAGGCAAACTTTAGCAACAGATACTGTTTGTGTCAATTTGCACGTGCATTTAGCACTTTTAAAGCGTAAAATGCAAATACGCTTATCATTCATCTTTCCATCAAAGCAATAAATGAATTTCTCTCCCACACAGCAGTGTTAATTTGCACCTTATGGAAAAATTGTGAATGGCCCTAAGCTTCAGAGACATACTTTCCATTACAAATTAAACCAGGATGTTCACTAAGACTGCAGACAATCCTTTTGTATAGCAGGGGCATGCAAATCGATAAATGAGATGAAAAAATGAATTATATGGCCCATTGTTAAAGTAGCAAGTCATTTAACAGTCTAGAAAACACATGTCAACTATTAAGTAATGTCATTTTTTTTTTTTTTATTTATTGTCATTGTATAATTTGTGGTTTTGGAAAAGGTGGGTTTTTTTGATTGTCGTTTATTCAGAGTTCAGCTGAATTTCAGTTGCCTGACTCAGGGTATGAGAGTTAATCCTGAAAAAGTATGTTGATATGAGTACTGAGACATTTGGGTGCCAAGTCACAAGAGTGGTTTTGACCGTCAGGTGTTGTGTTATTTTCTTTTGACGTAACAGGTCACACTCTGTACTTGGTGTAACAAAGATGAGCTGTAATGACTTAATCACGAGGCAGTGAAATCCTGGAATGTTGTGCCTCCTTCTCAAGTACATGGCAGCCAGAGAACAGAGAGAAACATGCAGTGTGCTGTGGTTGTGAATACTTTATTTTTCTTTTCCATTAACTCTTGCTTTATTTTCAATAAGATTCTCAGTGTCTGGATTCTGCAGGACTGGAATAGAGACTTGACTTCAGCTGCTGCCTTGCTGGCCAAATGGTGCACTCGCCTTCTGCAGGGTTAGGGTACTTGCTCTCCCCTGATGAACTGCAAGCAGTGCTGTTAAGAGCTATTAGAGTAACTGCCAGGCATTTCTGCTCCTTATGTATTGACCTGTGCCTGTGGGAAGTAGCGCAAGCACCCAGGGACTGTTTCTGCCACAATGCTATGCCTACCCTTGCAACAAAGGAGGAGGTCCTTTCCCCTGGGAGTCATATCTACTTCAAAGAGGTATCCTTGAACACTGCAGAGTCAGCTCTAGCAAAGAGACAGGGATTGGAAAATTTTGCTTTTGATTGTATTCAGTCACAGAGAAAGGGCTTTTTGCAACAGCAGCAGTCCCTCTCAAAATGCATCAGACCGAACTGATCATTGAACACTGCAGAGCACCAGCTTTTCCCTGTGTTTACTGGGGATACTGCAGTTCCTGTGTGACATCTAACAGTGCTATGTTTGGTAGATGTCACCATTGAGTCTCTCTGTGAGATGCGTGGGACTGTACTTGGCTCAGGTGGGCCACCAGATTCCCCACAGGAGATGTGGAGATGCTGAATGGGGAAAGCAGTGAGCTGTCTTCATAACACAAATAGGTTTCAGACTGAGAGAATGGGGCAAGGGCAGAAGTCCTTGTTTTACAGGCACATCCCAGACCATTCAATGCTCAAGAGTCCTGAATCCTCAGGGGTACACAAATGCTACTGATTTGGGTGTTACGAACATCACAGGAATAAGAACCTCACAATTGCACTGAGCATTCCCCGCAAATGTGACATTGCAAAAATTTAAAGTTAACTTTACAGTGGTTTTATCATTCACCTTTAATAACACTTAGAAATAAAACATATCCTCTAGGACTAGGAAAAACAGTTCTGGAAACAATAAAGTGATATTTTTGCACATGATAGACCTCTATTTTTAAACCTGAGTAAAGCTTATTGCTAATTGTAGAGAACTCATTTTATGCATAGAATAGACAGTTCATTAATAAACATAAAAATGATAGAGCAGAGTTAACATTCTTTCCACTTTAAAAAATCCTTGTTTCTAGAAGTCTCAGCCATCAAAGAAAGAAGTTTCTTGCTCAAATGCATTTCTCTTCTAAAGGCATTAGAACAAGAGAAAAGTAAAATATATTAGAATGCCACTTAGAGCTAGAACCATTTAAAACATCACATATAGAAAATAGCTTATAAATGTACATAATTAATGTATCTACATTAAAAAATACAGTAATCCTTCCCTTTACAGTCTAAATTGTTCATATAAATCTTGTCTTACCTGTTAGGTAGCTCCTCTGTTGCTTTTCTCAATCAACTGCATTTAAAAATGAGATGAAGATGTCTGTCCCATATAGAAGTTTTTCAACAAATATTTGCTCTTCCAAAGAGTAATAATCTGGTTTTGTCTGTTATAAATTAACTGCATTGTAAACACTGGATGTTGTGTTTCCCATAAACAGCATAATGAGGGAGGGTTTATTCCAGTAAATACGTTATATATTTCATGAGAAACAAGAGAACAGTAAACTCTTTGCACCCAGCCCTTCAGCATCCGAGCAGGATTTGGCCCCGTACATCCAATTGCCCATGAGGCAGGCTCTGAGCTACTTGGGGTGGAAGCAGTATCCAATCCTGCTTAAAATATCCACTTTTGTTAAATAATAGGTCACTATTCACCAAGGCAGGGGAGAACGTGAGGGAGGGAGGAAGAAGGTACAGAATATTTTTGGGGGTGTTGTCAGCAGCCTTGTCCTGCAATGCCACCATTCCTTTTAGAGGAGAGACCAGGGCTCCACTCCATTTCAAGAGCATGTCAGCTCTTCAGTAACATCAGTGTGTCAAAATTGACTGACTGATAGGCACTGAGTGATACTTCTTCCATAACAGACAAAATGACGGAAGCTTATATTCCTTTAAAAGTTGTACAGAGGTAGGGGAAGTAAGAATAAACTTTTTAAATTTTCAACTGGTCTTGCTTGGACAGATTTTTCAGGCTGGTTTTGGATCTTGAAGCATTATTAGTTGGACAAGGCACATTCTTTAAGACAGGCAGTTTACTCAGCAATTTCTCTAGTGTGCGTGTAACCTAAACTTTTCATTATTTTGATCATCGGCATAATGCCAAATAAAACGTAAACGTGAAACTCCTTGTTTTCCCCTCATGCTCCTAAATTATTCTTTAAAATTGTGCCAAATAAAACAAAACATTTATTTCTGATTTGGATTGTAAAAGAAAAAGAATTTGACCTTGAGACAAGGGGACTAGTCTCTATTTATCAACTGATCTGAAAAAAATAGTAATTATTATATGCAGTTTAAGTGGAAGCATTGTCAGAGAAAAGGATGAAATTTTAGAAAGTCCATGAAGGTACTGGACATCCAGAACTCAATGCAAAAAGACTTGTGTTCATTGCTGATAAGGATTAATTCTATAAAGGTGATAAGGAGTTTGCTTACAAACTTACAAAAAAAAAAATGTGCAGAATTTGATTAGGAAGTGCTTAAGACCTGAATATAGCCCCTCTATAGTCTGACGAGGTTTGTATCTATGTTGCAAGGACATGGTACTGGAGGGCATTTGTGGGAAATTCAAGAGAGGGGTCATGAAGAGTCAGAGGTACCTAAATTTTTCCTTAGTTTAAATTCTTTTAAAATATTCTTCCTTTTAGAAACAGTCTCAGTTATAACAGGCTCCAAGTTTGGGTATTGTATTAAAGAACACAGAACCATAAGATAGGGTTACTGAGTGAAGACTCAGCCCCAGCGTCATGCAGTCTATTACCTAAACATAAAAAGCTCCACTGCAAATGCCCCAGTGACTCCAGAACTTCAATTCCCTGTCCAGATGACTTGAATTGTTATTTTTTTTTTACTTCCTAGTCTATGTTTATTTGTGATTAATTCAGTTAGATTTGGAATTCAAATGTCTTCTCATTACAAGCAATTTACATCAGATGCAGTTGAACAAAGCTGCATTACTGCAATGTGCTTCTGAATCTGCACGTCTTTTGGAGATTGGTACCATAAAAAACCACATCAATCCAGTTTTGTCTGGAACAAAAAGGAGGCTGCTATGAGGTATGTTGGCTGTGTACAGAGATCTGAGGGAACTGTCTTCCTCCCTAGTTCCTCATGAAGCCCTTGCTAGTTTTTCACGCTGGGTAACACCTTGCTGAGAGTATCCTCCACATACTATTGGAAGTAACATATTCCTCCCACTGAATACTATTTATATTGTCAATCACCTGTTGGATTCAGCAGAGCTTTCTGAACAGTAGAACACCACACAGCATATATGTAACACTCTGCCAAACTATACATATTCAAAGAGTGTTTTACTGGGAGGGCATTGCCAGTATGTGACACAGGTGAAATTGCACTTTTCCACAGTTTAAGACAAAACCGCCCCAAGACCAGAACAAGCAAGAGCAATACACAGGTACTGCTGCCCAATTGCATCTCTGCTGGAAGCTTGTGCCACCACAGGGCTGAGGCTGGGCAGTAAACAACTGATCTGGCAGCAATTGAGCTAAAGACTGTCTGTTCTCTAATAGACTAGTGGTTTTGGATGCATACACCATTCTGCAGAACTTGGCAGTAATTATGTAGTCCAGGTTCTCACTAATCTGTCTGTCAAAGGCGCTGTGACTCTCGAGTACTTGGGGGTAAATACTGCAGAGGCAGGCTTGGCTGCTTGTTTCCAAATATTCAGAGGATTTCTGTTACAAGCCTATTTCATCCTTTTGTGGTTCTTATTGTGGGGCTGGAAACACATCTGCTCCAGTGGCTGCTTTTCCTCTTTTTTCCCCAGTCTGGTTCTGGAAACCCTACATGACTGTGGAGCAACCATTCATCATAACATTTGGTTTGTTTAGGGCTTAGGTTCCCTGCGCTAACTGGTTCATTCCTGTTGCAAACTCCTTGGTACAACAATAGTGCTTGCTTAGGTAATGCCTCTGTTTCACATGCCATGCCCCATTTTAGCAATGTTTCTATCTTGACCACAGATGAACTTCAGCTGTGGGCTATGAGATATAATGGGTATGATTGCAGTACCAAGAGATCAGGTTCTGGGAAGATAAACTGCTGGTTTGATTAAGTGTATCTACCAAGTTTCCAGTAAGAGATTTTTGGAACTGAGTTTCTTGCCTTGCTCAAACAAGGTAGTAACCAACTAGATACATTTCACTCAAGGTCCTACAAATTTCTGTCTTCAGCTAGTGGCAACCCATTCGGTTTCTCAAGGACAGACGCAGAATATTTAAACCTGTCTTGATGGGGTTAGTTGAGATCAGTCTGGAGTCTGATGAGAAGAATTAAAGAAGAAAGTGTTAATTCAGCAAAATATTTGGGCTGAATGTGATCTAACCTCTTCCACATTTCTTAGGCTACACAAAATACCAGTGTACCAGGAGCAATGCAGGAGATACACAGAGATGATTTTCAAGGACCTGCATTTCTTCTGACTTCTCACTGTGAAATTACTCATAACACATAAACTAATATGCTGTAACAGTTATAAAACAGCTCTTTATACAGTCTCTTGATCATACTTCGTCAATGAGATGATTCATCAAGGTGAGTGCTGCTTCTCCCACTCTTAAGAGTGCACATTATAATTGAAATCAGCTGGAGGCAAACACCCTGATGGCACCTCACCTACACTGTTTGTAAGCCTGACTCCTTTTCTGTAGTGCACTAGGCCTATGCAATTGTTCATAACGGAGAATTCCTGTAGTGAAAGCATCTTTGGAAGGTATGTATTCCTGCATTTCACCTGGGGTGGGATGGGTGCATTACTGTACAAGATGGACAAAGCAGTAAAGCTGTAGTATTTCATAACATAGGGCTGAAGTATCTCCTTTATCTTTACAACTTCACAGTCAAGTGCTGTGTGATTGTCCTTGAACATGCAGATAAAATGACAATTGTCTGTTAATAGGACATTTTACTATGGAAGCTTTTATGGGGAAAGCAAAAATGATGAAACACTGTAGTAGTGTGTCCAGAGAAATACTATCAGTTTTCAGTAACAGATAATCATCCATGAGGTATGAGTAGAATCCTGTTTTTTTTCAGGGAATGGAGTAAATGACCTTTAAAAGTCACTCCCAGACTTGTTTCCTGTGATTCTCTGACTTGCAGCAAAGGAACATTTTCATTCTTATTTGGCTGACGTTTTTACATACAAGAATTCAAGAGCTACAGTAGGGGGTGCTTGGTGTTTGCCTAGTCCCTGTGGAGCCAGCAGGTGTCATCAGAACCTTTGTTTATCTGATGGAAAGAAGAACAATTTTTTGTGTTTGGACATCTGCCCTTCTTTGTATCTTAATGAATTTGTATCATGACGCAGGACTTAAGCAGGAGACACAAACTCTAAAAATCAGTACTGGAAGATGTTTCTTTTTCCTGGGAGGTCATCTCAAAGTTTCTGCAGCAGATGTGAAATGCGAGTGTATTTCTATTGTAAATTAACTTTAAAGGAAGGTATTACAAAGTGTCCAAGAGATTGGTATGTCTAAGGGGAAAAAAAAAGTTGTTATTGCATCTTCAAAGTGGCAAAAAAATGCTGACATCAATGACTTCTGATCACCTGAACTTGGAATATGCGGTATTTTCCAACTATTTGTTATTCAAACTCCATATTTACATGCACTATACATTCATTTCTTTACTGCTGTGATAATCGAGTTCCTGTGACTTGCAGTCTTTAAATGTCTGGCCTGAAGCAATTACTTGATGTAATGAAGAAATCTTTGCACTTTGGCCTCCATAAAAGACAAGCAAAAGATGCCCTCCTGCACTTGTGAAATGTGCTGAGGTTTACTAAGTACCAAATGAGTGCAAGTTGCTGTTATCCACATTGCCCAGAGTGGCTGGCTAAAAGCTCTGCGTTGTGGGGTTGGGGTTTTTTGTTAATTTGTTTTTAAACATGGATATCAATACAGTAACCTGCTACAGGTCTGGTACTAGTTCTCATGGCTTGAGTATGGGCTTCCTGTAGGATGTATGTGGGAGGTATTCAAAAGCAACTCTTCTTCCTAGAGAAAGTATGTATCTACCTGTCTGTGCTTTCACAAAGTATTTAAGCAAAGGTTAATTTTCATACAGGACTTACTCTCTTTGTTTAAACTGCTTCAGCACTTTACCTGATCTTCAATAAACAAATCAGTATCTGTATGCTTCTATTCATTTCTGCATGCTGGTAGTCGTGGGACTACTCCCTTATTGAGGTTTTTAAAGGCCGTATCTAAGTTTACCAGAAAACAGTAAAAGGAAAGTGGAGAAGCAAGGGCAGATAAATCTTTAAGAGAACATGAACTTTTTCTTCAAATACCATATGAAGCTGTCATATGGCAACAGCATAGTTCTTGTCAGTTTGAGTTAAAAGGATAATAAATTACATGCTGCTACATGCAAGAGACATTCATAATGATCAGTCCAGGGACACTGGATACTTGTATCTATCACTTGATCATACATAATATTAATTTTCAAGAAACAGACACATTATACTGAAAGTGCACTATCAGTTGTAAATTAGTTACTAATATTTCCATTGTTTGTTTCACACAAGGAAAATATTTAGACAGTGAAATAGCTAAATGGACAGCAACCCTTGTCTATGAGCTGTGTGGGGACTCAAGGTTTTCTTTATGTTTCATAAGAATATTGCATTTAATATGTGGGCAGTGCTGGATGTGAGGTGTTAATTATTCATGTACTTGATTTAAGCACTAATGTTACCTAGCAACTGTACTCGTCTTTGAAATGGAATTTTTTAAGCATGCATGTACGTTGATAGTGACAATAACATTTATATTAGAAAAGCTATTTGGGAAATGGAGAAAATGCATGGATGTCTTCCACTCCTGATAGGAACCAGGTGAAAAATTTATAGTTCTTTTGAGAGGTTTTCTTTAGACCACTAAAGCATTTGGTTGCTCTTCCCAGTTCCTGATATTTTCCAGCTAAAGTGTTATTCTACTTTGCAACTCTGACTCCATGAATTTCCAGCTGGTTTTTTTTCTCAAGGAAATTGAGGTTATACTTTCTCTGTCTCTGTCTGTCCTTCTCTCCATTCCATTTTATATCTTTTGAAAGTAGTCTCTTTTTTGCATCCAATCTGACAAAATCATAAAGGGCTGAAACATACCAAATTCATAGAAAATTCATGAATTTGAATAACCTGATCTAGGATGGAGACACTTTCAGAGCCTGCACTGTGGGAGAACTGATGAACTTGTCTTTGCTAGACATAGAAATCCACACCAGAGCAGCTTTGAAAACCAAGTTTCCCTAAAGCTGTAGGACAGATAATTATTTATATATATAAAAAATAGTGCATAGGTTTTCCTTTGCATATTATTTTTTTGCTGGTAAGTTAGGCCTATCTACGTTTGACATAAATGAAACCTTAATATTCACTTGCTGGATAACAAAGAGTAGTGAGATATATTCACTCTGAGCAGTTTTTATATAAATACCCACAACTAGATGGTAATAGGACAACTGGATGGAGGGGAGAAGAGAATTAAGGCAATCAAGGTATCAGGAAGCTGAGACTTTATTGAACAGTGCTCAGATATAGGAACTGTCCTTGGAGACACTCAAAACCTAACCCAAGATTTCATTACTCCATGAAGCATAACTGGCCATCCAAGGTCTGTTACTGGCTAGTGACAGCATTGTGCCATGTGGTTGGAACTGGCAACGCAGTCTCTTTGGACTCTGACTCACTTGGAGTAGAAGGTTGTGTTCCCACAGGTTGTGGACCATGGGCTAGCTTAAAGCACATTGTCTGTCAGGGCGTCTTGTGAAGATTAAGCTGTAGGTTAGGTTTCTGTGCTACAGCCCTAAGCACAGTATCAGCACTACTGCATATAGATATGCCTTTTCTTGGAAAGATTCCCAGTCTTCTACAGTCTGGATTTTCTGCCTAACCGAAGCATTTAAAAGCCTGTAATACAGTGTATTATATATTCCTTTAAAGAGTGATGTCTCGAACGTGGGAGCAATCTTACTTCAGAAAATTCCTGGGTCTGTGGCCAGATCAGAATAAGTCACTGAACACATTGAAGATATCCTTCTTACCTCCCAGAAGGCCTCATCTAGCATCTTCAGTTGTTCCTTCTTAGTCATTTTTGATTGAAAGCACCTACTTTGCTCCGTGTATAATGAAACAGTTTTTGGATCCCACTGAAGTCACTCCATACTGAATGATGGTAACCTTGGTCAGCAGCTGATTATAGAATGAATGTGAGATTTTTGTAACATATAATTTGCCTTTGATAGGGGTATTCATTTTTCTTTTTGGCATTGTAATGAGCATGGAAGCATTTGCATTGACAGGAGGTTTAAATTACAAGTCACCACCCATTCTTATTCAGTGAGCATTTGTGTCTTCAAGTTCCAGTCATTGTCCTTCTAAAGGACAGCCTGTCCTGTGGTCAGACTTCTTGTCAGCCAAAATTTCTATTTAGTAGAAGATAAATGTAGGGTAAATATGGTATTTCAACTACAATTTATTGAGCAAGTGGCTATATTTAACAGGACTATGCTCTCTATGTCCAACAGGAAAACAAGTGCTCTTGTGAACGCCAGTGCAGTAATAGCATGAAATTGAGGACTGTATCAAGAGCATGCTTGAGAACAGACTTCAGTCTATAGCATCATGTCTCATACACTTGCTACCCAAACTCATCTTCAGCTTGACCTTAATAATCTTATAGCTTAGGCACATCGAACTGATAATCTGCATTGTAAGAGCTAAGCTTGGAAATAGGTAATATGCAGTGCCTTTATATAGTGACAATATAGTCACTGTGGTAGGTCAGAACCAGTGATAAACCTCCTTGTCTGTACTCCATACAGGTTGAACTGTATAGGCAAATGTCTTTGCTTCTAACATGCTCCAGATGTCAGCTCTTAGTTCCTTCCTTGCATGTGAATAACGTGGACTGTATATGACAATGTGGTCTGGTGCTCAGACTCCTGCCATTGTGTATCAGATCAAAATGTACTTCCCAGGTAATGTGTAACGTGATGTGCTATAGAAGAGGGATGTCCATGAGCAGGCACATTGGAAACACTAAATAGAACATGAAAAATAGCGAACCGATGTCTTTCATCTACAAAAAGAAACCTGTAAAATACAGGCCATTACAATAATAAAGAGAGGAAAATTAGCAGTCTTTTCAGTGTAGACATGTTTTATTACTGTATCAGTAAAATTTAACTGACATAGGTCTGTCTACATCAGGAAATAATGCAGTAGAACTGTGATGGGAAAATGTTACTACCCTAAATCCTTACGTGGACTTTCATTCCAGCTTAAAAGTGACTTCTTGGCTGAGCTTAATCTCTTTTCCAGGTGACAAATTTAAAAGGATGTCTTACACAAGAACAAAAATTTCTATAAAGAACATTTTCACTCTAGAACCATGTTGCTTTAAACTAATCATTTAGATCATAGCAGAATCTTGTTCCTGTGTGCATACTGCTTTAATGTAAAGGTGGAATAATTAATTAAATATAATTTTTGGAAATCAGTGCAACTGTTTCTACCTTTTTGACCAAAATTTAACACGTGAAGCCTTGCAAAAAAAGCTTCCACTGGTAGCTTGTACCACAGGAGCAGATACACTGCCCATCCTTTGTCTGTGTGACTCCCATACTTAACCTGACTTACATAGCCGCTTTTACCCTTGGCGTTCTCAGATCAACCATGGTGTGGTGGCTTTTGAGTTCTCTCTGATAGCTGGGCAAGTGAGAGACACCCTGTAAGAGCAATTACACTGGTACAGTGCGGTACAGCTGCAGTACAGCTTGTGATGCTCAGGGGAAGTGACATAAACACTTGCTATATGAAGCACTTGTATAATGACAGAACTGTATTACTTCACTGAGCAGGCTGTGGTTTTAACTGTCCTTACTCAGGCAAGGACCAATTTAGTCATTAGTTGTACACATGCTGCAGTTTATGTTGATAACAGAATACCTGTTGCAAGTAGATGTGATAGATGCAGGTGTTGAGGCCAGTCTGCAGCATGATACTGAAAGCCTGCAAACAAACAAGCTCTAACTGATGAGGTTGCAAAAGCAAAAGTTGAAGCCAGGCTGGAAATTTAGTCCTGAGAACTCATGAAATATAAATACTTCTCTTTTTCAGTTCTGCTGAGAAGAAAAATAAGCTGTGCAATGGAGTCTTTGCCCAAAGTTTTATCTCCCTGTTTTAAATCAAGCAATAGGGCATGGGGGTGGAAGAAGTGTGCAAAGTCAGCATGCTCACTGCAGAGCAAACATGAGGGTTATCTTAAATATACCCTAAGATTGGGAAGAAAAGATACAAGATAGCAAAGCATTTTCTCACAGAATCTTTACTGTGCATTGAGAGTGTCTTAGCCACAATCTCCTATAATTTGGTTTAATTATAATAACAGTGGCTAACACTTTTGTGACCCTAAAACTTACAACAAAGATTAACGTGTGCATGCATGTCCATTTGTGTGTGAATGCGTCTCTGGGAAAGAAATACAATGACATCGAATATAGAAAAATGCCAGGACATCAGTCATACGGGTGCAGAGCTGGCAGGACCTGGGTTGTATCTCTTTGTCTGTCAGCCAGGGTTTGCTCAGTAATGATGGCAAACTGCAGTCAACCTGAGTGCAGATCTGGGGGAGGAAGCTGAGAAGAAAGTATGCCTTGGTGGAGCACACTCCACCCAGGGAAGCTCAGTGGGTGTGTCAAGTAGCATCAGCACTGCTCAGTGGTTGAGGGGAGCAGTCAGGATGGAGGAGAGTCCTAAAACCCACCGTTCCCTCTGTAATCCCTACAGTAATGCATCTTGCCTCTTCTTGACTCACTTAATGAGGCATTTGAGATATGCCCTGTGTTGGTTACAGTATGATATACGTGGTAGTCAGAACTTAGCTGAAATTAAATATGCTGGCTGTGCTGAAGTGTCTATTTTTGATCCTGCAATTCACAGTTGTCATAGCCTAAGAATGTGGAGTTTGCTTGTATCAGGTTAAAAGATGTTGGTATTCCTTCTGTAGGAGAGATCACACCTCTGAATGTGGCAGCAAACACGCTTATACTCCTGCCTTCAGACTTCCAGCTTCATGGAAGTCTTTCCTTCCCCCTGCCTTCCCTGTCTATGCTACCTGGGGAAGGACAGCACAGCCAGAAGCATGGGGTGGATGATGCTGGGGCTCTTGCATTATGATCACTGGCTCTCTGCTTGGCAGTGAAGCCGGGAGCTGCAACCCCATGGCTCCTTCCACCCAAGCTCCTGTTAATCCTCAGCCCTCACCATAGAGACACTCCCAGTTTCTTGACCCAGGTGGTCTTACATGTAGCCAGGCTTGACCCCTGAATCACCAGTCCTGGTGGCCATGGGCAGACGTAGATCAAGCTAACTACTTATACTAACCAGAGAGGCTGAGCTCTTCTGCAGCCGCCAGATTAAACACACCCTTTGCTTCTTGAACTTTGGATTTGTATTTCATTAAATCTGGAATCATTAAAAAGTTTTTCTTCTGTGACCAGAGGAAGCCAACTTCACAAAGAGAAATGAATATGAGAGCTACCTGTTTAGGAAGACTGCCGAGTCAACGAGGCTTTCCTGATCAATGCTGGTGGGCTACGTGTGATGGCATCACCCTCACTGCCCAGCATGACAGGCTGAGCTCATTTCCACTGCAAAACCACTCCAGAAGTTTATCTTTCCCTCACTATTGTATGAGGAATTCAGGATATATTTTGAAAATATATAAACAGCAAATCCCTCTAGTATATATTGCTAAAGATTTTGTTAAAGTTTTGGCTGTTTTACAGGGATTACGTCATGCTAGACTTTTACCTGTGGCCAAACCTGTTATGTTAGTTAAAGAGTTATCTCCCTTGCTTTGAAGCCAGCTATTTCAACACACTACATAGTCTGATAATCTCTCAGCTGCATGGTTTCGCAGGCAAATAGCTTCTCTGCATAAAAATCTATAGCAAACCCAGGGATATGAAATAATGGATAGAACTAGATCAAGCTGTGGATTAAAATTCTTACACTTGGATTGCCTGCAGAGCAATCACAAACACAACCAGATTCTCACGCTGGTCTCCTGTAACCAATGGCCCACACAATCATGTTGTCACCTGGCCTGCAACAAGCTGTCCTTAAAAATGCTGGCTGTCATCAGTGCTCCATCACCAACAAACCTGTATGTTTTAATGTCAGTTCTGGTTAGAGGCTAGGTGATCTGGGAGTGGTGATTTTGACACACTTGCATGAGCAGGCAGGGGTTTTGCCACAGCAACTTCTGTGTAGCTGTCACAGAGGGACAGTCGCAGTCATTTACATCTGAGATTTGTTTTCAAATATTTTTCCCATGTAACCACGAAGAAAGAAACCTACTAGAGTTTTTAGCTGTGATTTCACCTTCTCTCAGTGAGCTGCTGTCCCTTGTCAGTGAGTAAAGGCATGCTGATGCATTCCACTAATCTGTAGCTGACTGGCTCAGTTACTGAAGATAAGACAGAATAAATAATGATGAAATCTTATTTCTTATGGCTATCCAAGAAAAAAAAAAAGGCGTTTTTGGTCAAGTTTCTAAATATCTAGTGACTGAATAACAGATTATCAGTATATCAGATAAGATAAGGAGGCAAAGAAAAAGGAGTCATAGTGATGCCTGTGGTACTGCCTTTCTTGATTTCCAGACTAACAAAGGGGTTTGAAATACTGTCCATGGGGCAGGTCTCCTCTGACCACCTCAACAGAGCAGAGGGGAGCCTGTTAGCTCTGAAGTGATCACCCAGAAGGTCCCTGGTCTATGAGTCCATGCTAAAACACTGCCTTTTGGATAAACCCATCTACTCCAAATAAAAGCTGTCATCCAGGGCAGCTTTACCACTCCCTTTCTGGACCCAGCATGTGACCACATGTGACTCTCTCGCATATTTCATGGGCTTCTGCTCCCCTTCCCTTCTTGGTAACCTCCAGGGTCATCCTCCTATGGCTGGGGTGCTGTGCTGTATGCACCATGTTCTCTGCTTCCCCATATGTGTTGGCATGGTCTGACTTACTGCTGAAATGGGGATTTTGGCACCACAGCCTCAGTGAACCCTGGGGCTGCTCACCTGCTGCCTTAGCCTTTTGCCAAAGAGATGAGTTGGACAGGTCTGTTGTCACTGATACATCACTGCATGTGGTATGTCAGTCCTTCAGGTGTCGCTTGGCAGAGGGAAGAGAAGCTGCAGACAGTTGCAGATGGTGCTGTTGCCTCCATGTTGAAAGCTCCCATTTTCCCCCGCCCCGGGGTCTTGCTGAGTATCTTTGACATCCAATGACAGAAAGCAAGTGAGATATTAGTCATGCTGTTTCATATCTGTGGCCTGCAACAGCCCCCATCTTCAGTCTCAGTCAGGGAAGAGCTACATTTTCTGGCAGCACTGTCTCTTCTCAAAAGGTTGGGGCTCTGGTCATGCTCCTTCTCCATATCCACTAATTTCAGAGATTGCCTTGCACTATATAGGGTATTTTCATATTGTATATAGGAAGCAAGAAAGCAATAGGGCTGTTCTGTCTTTTGTCTCTATCCAGGTGTGCAGGGACTCACTGATATTACCAGGTTTTTTTGCATCCATGCAACAGAGTAGGTGGCTTGAATTCCCACCAATATCTTATACTCAAAATCCTGTTATGTGAAAAAAACCCATGCCTTGTATGCAAAGATGAGAATTTTTCAGCAATATATTTAAAATCTTAACAGTCTTACCCAAGAATTATTAGTCTGGTTACAATACTAAGACTTACAGTTCAGATTATGTATAGTTAAAATTAATACACACAGACTTTTTAGTATCTTCCCCATTCTCTGGTGTTATGCTCACCCTTTCTCTGCCTCACTGGTTCATCAGGTTGATGGCTTCAGCCCAAAGGGAAGGGAATGGTAGAACAGCCACATCCTGCATCCTTTCCAGGAAGAATACGAGAGTAGTGGGTGCAACCTCTGTGCTCTGTGGTCTGCTTTTATACATTTGCTTGCTTGCTTTACCTCCTGTCCTTCCTTCATTGGTTAACAGGTCCACATTAAATGTGAGTTTGCTACCTGTGCTGTGTTTTACATACACTAGGTACTCAATCTCTCTTCTCTTACTTGTGCCCTAAACTGGTTTTACTCCCCTCCCAAGGCTGCAATCATCTGATGACCAGTAAAACTGAGCATTGGTGAGCTGTTTATAGCCCTGAGGCCTCCAGTATCACCCTGTGCCTGTGCTCTCAAGTCCCCTGCTACCTTCCTGCCATGCCTGTAATCCTTCATTTTTCATTCTAGGGCCATAGATGCTTCACTCTATGCAGAATAAATATTTATTCTTAATATCTCCTAGTTACAGAAATATCTATATGTGTAGCATTGTGTAAATTTTATATCATATAATTGTATATAGCTAAGGAAAAAGTTAAACAAATTAGGTAATAGCACATCATTGCTGGATAATTACTGTTACAAACATAGAAGCTAAAACAAAACCCTAGACAGGACAGGACAAGTCCAAGCAAAGCCTGACAAGCGCAGAGACCCGAGGCCTGTGGTGATAGTTTAACACAAAACAGGTAGCTGTGTTACAAGGAACAACACCGCTGTGTTTGCAAGGCTAAAGGTTATAGTGACCCACACATTTCTTCATGCTGAAGAAGAGCTATCAGATTACACTTGCCTAAAGCATAAATGGGGAGTTTCTCCCTTGACCCTTCTTTGTAGGAGGGCTAAAGGACATAGGGTGGGAAACGAGGCAAGTTTTGGTTCCCTTGCTTCAGGTACAGACTTGGATGATGGTGAGAAAAGAGCAAACTATACCCCAAACACATCCTTCCAGAAATGGTGTGTGAGCTGGGGAGGCTGTTGCAGTCTTGGGACGGAGTTACTTGGAGCACTTGCAGGCTATCAGGCTACAGCCAATGGCGTGGCCTTGGTGCAATGGACTGGCCTTCCCTCCTGGCCAGGGACAACCAGATCACCTCAACCTGTAGTCACCACAAGCACAGCTGTGAGTCCCATCCCCATGCTTATTAGCTTTGTCAACTGTGTCAACAGCTAATGAATCTGGTTGTTAATTACTCCCTCGATGTGCCTCTGTCTGGTTTATATCCGCACATTGCCCATCATGCTGAATGGGAATAGCTCGGTGGCCTGAAGCTCTGCATTTCTGCCCAGCCTTCCCCACTCTTCAGTGAGGGACCTTGAGGTGGTTTGCAGGAGGCAAGGAGCCCATTGCCTCCTGCCCTCCTTTTCTTGGGAAGGAGGAGAGCAGGATCTGCTGGTGGAGCCAGCGCTGCGGCCAGGCTGTAGCCATAGCACTACAGCCAAGCCAGCATCCACCTCCCGCATGAACAAACAGCACCAGCGCGTGGGAGGGATAAAATGCTAGTCTTCAGAAAAGAGAGTGGGAGGCTGTGAAAAAGACCTGGTATGAAGAGAAAACATAAAGAGCAAGTGTAATAGGGAAAATCAGTTTGGTGTTGCTCTCGGCAGCAAGGGCAGGATTAGAAGAGTAGGACTTGGTGAATGGTGCGGAGAGATGAGAACAGGCCACATAATAAACAGCACAGCACAGCACGGATGTAGGCAGGGAGCAAGTTGTCTGCTGCTCTTTTGTGCTGAGTGTGGTGCCTGCCTCTTCTTCAACACTGTCTCTGGCAAATCCTGCAGTGCAAAATCACAGCATGATGTCAGTTGCCTGATGAAGCAAGTCTGGCAGATGGCTCCCAGACGCCGATCTTGACATTGGCAGGAAATCCCCTGTGGGAATGGCAGACACTCCTCCTCACCACCACTCTGACTTCCCGTGGCCAGCACACAGGTACCGTGTCACTCGCTGTGCCTGCAACCTCTCTAACACTTTTTACAAACGCAGGGAGATCGTATAAGAGGCGCAGTGAGAGGGGAAGCTGTAGAGTGCCAGTTCTGTGTGTCAGCATTTCTGTCCTTTCACCTCCCTCCTATGTCCCATCTCTGTCCCTGCACCTCGCTCCTATGTCCCTGTGGGCTCATTTTCCTGCAATATCAGAGGAAAGTAGAATTCCCATATCCCGCTTCTAAAGGGTTGCATGTCTGTGAAAACACCAAGATACTGCAGGTAGGAAAGAAAGGAGTTTCCTTTACAAAGTATGGATTAACAGCCTGCAAAAGCTTATTTAGCTGATGTGTAGGATTCCTTTGATCTTTAAATCTCTACCAGACCCACATGGGGATAACCTTCCTCCTGGTGTACTGCATTTCTATATGTATGTCTCCATTCACTCCAAAATGGTTTACAAGTGAGTAAGCAATATTTAGTCTTGCAGCTGTCAGAGTTAACTGTGCATCTGGAAATGCTGCTTCTTCCATATTGCTTGATGCACACTAAGGATCACTCTGCTAAAATTAATTATGTCCATTTTTTAACAAGTGCAAATTGATGTGACTGTGGAATTCAATAGATAGCTAAGGATCTCACCTCTTTCAACTCTCTCATTCCTAGGAGTTTTACTGCTGCTTTGCTGAATGTCCCCTCTTTAAGAGCAGTTGATAGTAGGAGTGATAATGGCCCAGACTGACCCTATCGATGCTGCACTCTGCAGTTGTATTTCAGGAAGACAAGAAAATTGCATGGTCAGATGGGGTGCCTTATGAATTACTTTTGTGTGGACATTGGGCCACAAAGCCACTCAAATAGATGGAATTGAGTACAGGAAGCAGCCAGGAAGATGATGTAACAAACACACATGCATTTCTTTCACTAGGAGTCCTGCCATTGTTGCTTGCCAGTTGTTCATACACTTGTTTATACAGAGACTGTGTCTATTTAGCCAAAAAAACACTGTCAAACACGACATATGAGAGTTAACAGGAGCTTTTTACTAGGAAAACAGAGCTTTCCTTTTGACTGTGAAAGGGGAGACAGTGCTTTGCATCAGACTGATAGAATCACACTTGCTTTTAATTTCACAGAGAGCATACAAGACCTCCCTGAGACTGTCTTAGCTTCCTGAGCCATTTGACTGCTCCCAGCGTGATTCCTGGTGCTGTGACACCATTTCTTCTCCTTCCAAAAAATATAACTGTAGGATAGAAAGGGGCAACTATGCTCTTTCTCGTACCTGTTGTCAAGGCAGATCCACTGAAAGTGGTTACCAGCCCCCAAGTTGCCATCTGTCCTACCTGGATGCCTGCCACCACCCCCTGAGTAAGGCGATCGGCTTATTAGGTGCTCCCTACCTACCTTTTTTAGGCTGTAAAACGACAGCACTTGAAATATCCAGAATTTTCTAAACTCTCATAATACATTTTCCACAAATTTCAGCTAACAGTATACTTATGTAACTGCCATCTAAATACCTTACCTGCCCATCCATCTACATACCCCTTCTGACCACTGATGGATACATGTGTGAGAAGTCAGCTACACACACAGGCTATCTAAGTCTGTCAAATTGGCAATATGTGGTCGAAAGTCTTCAGGTTCAAGAGCAGATTTGATCCTCCTGCTCTGTTTTATGCTGAAAAAAACTCAGGAGGATTTGCCGCTAGATTACTGCTAACAATGATAAAATGTTTCTGGTGGAGAAAGCAGACTTCTTTCCTGAAGACAGATTTTCACATTCCCAGTGCTGTCTCCATTAGAATAGAGAAATTAGTTTCCCGTGATGCTGCATTCTTAATCCAACTCTTCCTATCTCTTGTTTACTTACTTTTGGTAAATTGCAACCACTTCTCCATTGCTAGCAAGAGTGTTAATAATTTTATCTACTATTCTGGCTGACAATCACATATTAAGCAGGAGCCTTCCATTGTAATACAAATATCTGAATATTGGCAAATCTTAGGTCTTTCCTTGGCTTTCATTCAAGTAAAAAAGGCATTCTTTGCTAGTTGAATTTAAAACATTTTCCTTGCTTCTTCTTAAGCAAGTGTCAGAGTAAATACCAATAGTTTTTGATAACAGCATATAATGAAAACTCCTGCTAAAAAAAGAACCATATACTAAGCTGGTACAAATGGAAATCACACCACGCAGTTTCACATCTTCTTTAATCAGTAATAGCAAGCAGAATTCCTCCGTCATTTCAGCTAGTGCTAGTTGGGTTAACTACTTTTCCTATGAAGAGTGTACTGTTTGTAGCTCTATCAAAAATCAACAAAAGGAAGGGATGGTTGAATTCAATGGTTTGCGGAAGAGCCATTGTCATTATTTCAGCAGCAGTTGCTGCTGCTGCCTCAGTACCCCTCTCATCAACATCCAGAGCAGCCTTATGAACAACCTAGGAAGAAAAAAACCAGATAGTCATTCTGGGCAAACAACAGCCACTTGAGAGATGAGTCAGATCCCTTTAAAAGCAGCTCTGCTTTGGAGGATCCTCTGAGAAGTTAGTAGAGGCAGCAGAGATAGAGCTGTATTGTAGTCATGGCTGTTTTAAATGAGGACAGGACAGCTACAGAAATCTCCAAAAAAAAAAAGTCCCAGACTATTTTTCCTCTATCCCAAAGAGTGGACGAAGAATGGAGACTCTGCTTGTAAGAGTTTGTCTGTGTCTCCAAAACTGAGTCTCCAGGGTGGTACAACAGGCTGTGGTGTGCCCAGGAGTAATAGGGGCTCCCCTCAAGGAGCTGGGGGTTGATGTTCCTCTCATGTTCCAGATACAAATGAAGAAATCTTATCTGATACCAGTCTTAAAAAAACAGAGATGCAGCAAACTAATCTGATCTCCACTGTCACTGAGGGCCAAAGTTCTCTTGTACTTGCAGGCTGAGGCCAGGGTGAGCCCAACTGCAGGCAATCTAGGAAGCTGAGAGCTGTATTTAGGTGGTGTTTCTGGATGCTACCACAGAGGGGTTTTCCTGCATGTTTGTGAAAGGAAAGGACAAACCGGCCTGGACTTACTTTAGAAACCTTCAGCTCTGGGGTGCCAGTGATGCCAGAGAGATCTGCCCGATTGGTGAACACATCCACAATTCCCATCCTGCTAAGGGCGTTTGTTATTTCATAGCTCCCAGAAATAGAAAATTTGGGGAAGTAGAGGTTCACCATGCTGTTAGGTAAAAGAGAAACACAGAAGGTGGTGAGAAGGAGTTTTCACCGAGTTATATGATGAGAAAGCTGTGTAATTCCCATGAGTGACAAACCCTAGGAGATTGGGCCCTGAGTGTACAATAAGCACTAATTCAATTGCTGGTGCTTCTTATGGTGATAAAGGCTCTTTCATTCTTCTTTATAATAATCATAGTAATATATATATGGTGTTTTGCTTTAGCAAATCTGAGAGCAATCTGCAAAGGAGAACCTTAATGAGAGCACCTCTTTATAGCCAGAGAAGATGAAGTGCAGAGGTGACAGCCCATGTCACTCAAGCAGGTGGAGACGTGACCTGGGGCACAGAAAGAGTCTTCCTGGAAAGAAGTGTGGCAAACCCCATCATTTCAAAGCCAAGCAGTGGTTTGGGCTTAACTGTGGCATTTGGCATGGCTCCAGGAAAGGTCTATGCCCTGCTGTCTGCACCTTTGGACACCTTATCCTCTAATTGTCTTCCTCCCAGGTGTTGACCATGATTGAGTTTGACTGTGTGTGCTAACTGTAGGCAGCTCCTGCTTAGTATGCTTTCTGTAGATTTTCTCTTTATGTGCTGTCTCACCCAGAGACATAACCCACAGGATCCAAACCCCACTGCTGTAGCCTTTGTGTGATACTTCCCAGTGCACTAGAAGATGATGGAACCAAGTGTATTAACATTAGCATCAACATAATAGTAGAACTGAAATTGCTATTTGGTTTTCACAGCCTCTCCCATGACAAACTTATTCCTGTGTTGATCTTGAAGGAACTTGCACCAAGAATTAATTTAGATAAGGATTTTCCTGATTTTGCAGCTGAGAATGACACATTTTTGTTTTTCATATTTGAGGTATCATGTTATTATCTCATATCCAATTTGTTATCCATTATATTTTTATTAACTGTGCTGACATTTCTGTAACAGTGCACCAAGAATCATGGATGTGAACTTCACAGCCTTATTAGTTGTGAATCAAGGCAGAGCTTGGTAATTTAGGCATATATTAAGTTGATATTACTCATCTGCTGGTGCTAAGATCTCTTCCCTCCCAGACAAAAGAGGCTGTAAAATGTGTTAGCTGATGTTAGTGTCAATAGTAGGAGCTAACAGAACCTCATTAGATTTTTATAGTTTCAAAAACAAAATGCCAGAAAATCAGAACACACACAATCATTAGCCTGTTCTAACAACCACTGCAAGATATTTGTGTAGAATATATTGTGTATGCATACATTATTACAAACCGTTTAGTTATGGTTTATTTAAGGTTTAGATATATGTCTGAGTCACAGTGTATCAGTGACTTATGAGAGGTAAAACGCATTAACTGAAACCTCAGTATAGAAGATTTGCCTTAGAATTGCCACCTTCCCATTCAGTCAATGGACTGTTTAGAAACACCAATGTAGGTTTACTATTTGGGACTCCTGGGAGCCTATCCGGATGATCTCTACTCTGGTGAGGGGAGCAGCAAGTCACTCAGGCATCAACAAGAGAATAGTTAAATAGAAACCAGCTGCAAGGTTTTTACAGCTAGGGCACACAAGCCAAAAATAACCCACTCAGTTCCCAGAATCAGCAAGTTCATAGTGTTTGTATTCCCAAAAAAGAAAATAGTCCATAAATCTAGGTATTGCTGTGGCTGACTGGCAGAAGATTACCTCTGGAAGAGATTGTCTGACCATTCCTGGATAGTTTCCTTGACCAGAGTTTGCTCTAACTGCTTCATTTTCCCTTTTGCTGGCAGAACCAAAAATGCAGTAGCACTCCCATTATAATGAAGCCGTACCACGGTGCATGACAGCTTCTCATCAAAATAGAAGTCAAATCTGCCAGTCTGGTGCATCATAGGGACTTTCACTGTAGTTTCAGCATCCACAAAGAACTCCCTTTCTTCTGTATGCTCTAGTTTAAAAGGCTTTTCCCAGTTGCCTGGTACAGAGGAGAATGCAAATGATTATTCCATCCCATCATAAATTAAATTTTATATAACTAGTAAAAATACTCACCTGTTTGCCCATTTGTTAAATTTGGAATTTTCAAACAGAACATTTAAAAATGTTTATCACGGTAAGAATAGGATCTTTTACCTGGTCAAAAGATTGCATTAGATTCCAATTTCAGTTTATTTGTCAGATGCCAGTAATAAATTAATTAGGCATTTTCTTTGTACCTACCACTACTTTTCTGTTCAGGTGATCTAAGTGGTCTTTCTGTAAACTGTCATTTAAAGGCTTACCTGACATCATTTGTGTACTCATATACTGTATACATTTTATTTCTATTGACTTTAATCATAAGCTGTAATTTGTAGATAAAATCAATGTAGGTTCTCATATCTGAGTGTGGTTATGTCAGGCTTAAGAGCATAACATCTAACGCTCATCAGAAGCACACTGTGTTTCCACTTTGTTCCTTAAAATGTCCTCCTGCATTCATCAATAGCTTCTTCCATATATAAATGTTAGTCTGTATATATAGAGAACTCTGATATGTAAAAAAAAAGGGTATGTAGTAAATTAGGACATTGAATCATGTATACTTTTAAAGAGAGGCATTAAAAGGATTAGGTCATGCATACATCTTAGCACCTTCACTGAAAATTAGAGGAACATGGGGCAATCAGAGTTACAGCTATAGCCACGAAAGCAAGCTTAGGCTGCACAGGATGCTGCAGATTGGAGCAGAGCTCCCGCAACTGCCACAAAGAGAACCAAGCCTGTGTGGCCCCCAGCTGCCTCCCCATCCAGCCACCTCCCCACCACCTGTAGTATGCCATTTGGGGCATTTCTGGCCCAGCAAAAAGCATTTGAAATTTCCTCAAGAACAATTTCCAAATGAGGTAGCTAACATTAGATCTGTTGATAACAATGAATAACATGAACATAAATCCTAGAGGATTTACCTTTAAAGAAAACAAAGCTAGCCAGAAGCATCACAGTCTGTGGATCTAGGTCCTTGACCAAATTAGTAATTTTCCCATGTGTTTTCCTCTCTGTATAATCATTGATCTGCTTCTCAGCCTCCATGGGATTGTTAAAGTCAGTGGCAAAAGCCTCCAGCTGATACAGAGCTTTGGCATCATCTAAAAACTGTTCTAGAGGTTTCAGCTTCTCTGTTAGAAAGATGGCATTCCCCATGTTGAGCTGGACCCCGCTCTCAGGATGGATCAGCATGTGGATGAGGTTGTGGAAGCCTTCGTGTATCTCTTTCTCCTGAATCTCTGTAAGGTTGAAGGCGAGTCCTTCCAGGATCTGAGTCTGAGTGGTTGATCTAGCCCCTAGGGCTAGCATTCCAAATGTAGTGGAGATGCTTACAGGAGAGAAGAAAATGTTCTTATCAGGTGCCTCCAGTGCAACTTCTTTAAAAAACTGAAATGCAAAGTCAGCATTGTTTGGCACTAGTTTGAGGCAAGCAATTGCTTCACCTTCTTGATGGATGTGGTGTTTATGTTCATTTGGATCATATCCATTGGGGTGGTTGGCTGGTAGCATATAGGCAACAGCATGAAGCCTGGCAAGTAGCAAACTTATGTAGAATGTGGTCTTCATCTTCTTTTATTAAAATCCTATGGAAAAAAGGAGAAGCAATTATTAAGGTAATTAAATCAGTTACATAGAAATAGTTATTCTGTCATTCCCACTGAATAAGAAATCTTTTTCTTTTGTCCTTCATATCCATGTTCTCTAGCTCTTGCTAGATTTCTTTTTTATTTTTCGGGGTCTCCTGGCAAGTCTTCGCCAACTCTTTCTGCCACCCTCACCCTAAATACCTGCACAGACAAAATTCAGCATGGATTAGCTGAATACACAGCACCCTCAGCAGGCCAGAGAATGGAGCATACCCCATCAGAAAGCACACCATGGCTAATCACTGGAGGGCTGCGATACCACTGTGCTTTTGACACTAATGGTCTAAGATAATCTCTGGAAAGCGCATCATAGAAGAAGTCTGGGTGTTTTGCAAGTAAAGGGAGAAAGAGGAAATTCGTGCAAGTGAGCAGCAATCAGTAGCTACATACAAAGAGAACTGAAGCAAACAGGCATGCAGGAGATCTTTAGACTTTTGGTCAGACTGGTAAGGCACCTATTTCAAGAGAGGACAAAAGTCGGTGGCTGTTTTTAGTAGCAAACTAAATATAAAGCCCTAGATCTCTAAGGAATAGTTTCTCTTTCTTTCTGAATAAAAATTATGTAATGTTTTAAATAAGAACTTGAAGTAATATGTTGTCGCTTAATAGACAAACCAAACCACTGGAGTGGGTTCATTTTCATCACAACTAAAGGAGTCAATGTCATTAACAAGGCTGTATTTTTATCAGATGCTCTACTGGTCAAAGGGCAATACATTTATCAATCTGTTACGCTTGGCTGTGGTATCTATGTTCCTTTGATGAGCTGCCACTCTACACTGTATAAACTCTTACAAAGGGACCTTGGAATATGAATATCTCAGTGGGCCTTGTTTTTGAGGAGAAATCTAGGGCAGAAAAAGTGGTGAGAGTGTTGCAAAGGATTTGGGAAGATAACGAACCAGATTTGCCAAAACTTGTGCAAGGAGAGATATATTAAACCAATTGCACCTTTCTGTTCTGGCATGATTTGACCTGAGAGACTGTTGTCAGAAATCACTATGCTTATAGTCCTGCTTTCTCCATAACATCAGAGGGAGCAATTTGTATTAGTAGTTGAATAGT
Organism: Actenoides lindsayi; assembly: GCA_025331215.1. Taxonomy (NCBI): domain Eukaryota; kingdom Metazoa; phylum Chordata; class Aves; order Coraciiformes; family Alcedinidae; genus Actenoides; species Actenoides lindsayi. Next base: position 28,724 of record WTSP01013206.1, on the reverse strand, counting down.
CAGTTACAGTTAGACCTGCGTAAGAACAACAAAACACTTTTGAGCTATAATTAAATATTCAAACATTTATGTGTTTGATATAAGTATTTCTAAAAAGCAGGCCTATTTGCAATAATGCCAGCTATGGTACTGACAAATGGCAGACCATAATGGTTCTTGCTAACTGCATTTTCAATTACTGTGCACAGTCGTTTTAAATTATAGTTTGGCCTCCTCTGATTTTACCATTGAAATGATACTTCTCAATATATCTAGCTACTTGTAACTCAATATAAGAGTTCGAGTTGTGAATATTTAAAACCACTATTGGTGAGCCAATGTATTAGTCAGACCTTGAAAAGAAATCAACTCCTGTACAAAAGCATGAGAGCTAAGCATAACGTATTTCCACATATCCAACAAGCCGATTCAGGAGCTGCCTTTGAATAAATTATTCACTGTGAACTATTTACTCAGCTGCAGTCATAATTTATTAAGAAAAGCATGAATACCAAAAGTGAAACATTTAATTTTACACGTAAGTCACCATCTGTTGCCTAACTCATCATATTTAATGTTTATTACAAAACACAGGAGCTAGATGGACTTTTTAATGTACACATTGAACTGCCAGTTTCTATGTAGTTGGAATGCAAAGTAGACGTGGAACTAATCTGGCCTAGCCTCCGAATTATGGCTAATGGATATAGCATGATTTTGCTGTAAGGATTCTATAAAATACTGGTTACAGTTTTCTGAACGTTTTTTTTCCTATCCTGATATTTTTGCTCTATGTAGTTTTGACATGTTTGAATTTTGTAGTTAATTTATGTGCTTTCACGAAATTAATATCATTTTATTGCAGCTCTGAATTCACAGATAATTCAATATAATCTGAATCATCCCTCTGTTACTCAGTACTGGCCAATCACAAACAATCAAGACTCATGAGTCAGCCCTCACAAAAATCTTGATAATGGTTGATTTTAGAATCATAAGATTATAGAAGACTCAGAAGCTTCAGTTTGTAGATGTCTTTTTTGTTATTTAACCCTTGAAGATACAAATGTCCCACTCTGTTAGGCCCTTCTTTGAAATATAAAAGTACTTTTATAATAGAATTTGCATCCTGTGAGCCTTTAGAATATGACTGGGGATTGTTACTTCATACATGTTAAAGACTGTTCCATTTGACAGAGAGACCCTTTCAGTATGAAGCAGAAGATGCAGATTGTCACATGTTCTTAGTGATTGAGGGATTTTCCTACCAAGTATACTTGCTAACAGTTTATTAAAAAGCAAAGAGCTGAGAAGCTGTGCTAAAAAGTCACTGGAGAATTTACTATCTGAAGGGGTTAACTTTGCAGGAGGCTTCCTATTTTAAGACCTTTACTCATATAATCTCCAGAAAACCAGTTTGTGTATGGGAGTAGAAGTGAAAAGCTCTTCAATTCTAATTCCAAATGTACTACACTGACTTGTTGATAAATAGCCTGGAATAAAACTCTGTGTCTTTTCTTCTCTTTTTCTATGTCATACAATGACAATATATTTGTGGTGTTCACAAAAGGCTTGCTTTCACAAAGGTCTTTCAATCAAATGACAACGTCACAAGAGCATGTCAACACCTGGAGTACAGTGTTCCTTTAAGAAATTTATCTGTAATAGACTTGGTGATTACACTTGCTAAATATATTACGTCTTCCCTACCATGCAACCCAGAATGGCAGTGCTTATTTTGGACAGTATATCCTGGAAAGAAAAATGAAATAAACTGGGATTATCTGAAGTTACCCACCAGAAGACCTGGAAGTGAGCTGATCTGTTTTCTGGCTGACAGAACTTGCTTCTTTGTAGATATAACTAATTTGTCCATGTTAGGGCGTATTTTTTTCTCTATAATTTTGAGAGACAATTCTGAAGACAATTTTCTGTCTTTAAAGTCCCATGTAATACTGCAGGAGATGAATATTCACCTCATGCTACTCCCATAAAAAGTCCTCACCAATAATCTCATTTCAAACATGAAAATTTGAACTGCTCAAAAACACATGCAGGAACGAAATAGAAAATTTGTTTGCTCACCAGATGGTGCTGCTTCCCTCCTGTTTGCTTCTAAATGAGGAAATCTGAGAAATCTGTTTCCTGAAAACTGCACTGTGAGGGCACCAGCCACATCAAGACATGTCCCCACCACCACCAGTGGTGTCTGCTGAACAAATCTCAGCTACTCAGAGCCATATAAAAAAAAAAAAAAATCACTTAAGCACACAAAAAAGTCACAAAAAAAAGACATGAGTAATCACATCTGTGTGTGAAAATTATCTCAGAGCCTACTGTCCAGGACCGCCTACTCACAGGAGCACTACAAACTCATATGTGCTTTACTGGCTGGCCAGAAAGTTCCCTGTGTACCTCATGGTATGCAACTGGACACGTTCAGGGGCTTTTCCAGGCTGATTAGCTGGACATTGTCTTCTCTTGTGATTCATTTTTGATGCCTGAGGTGCCTGAGAAGATTGCAAGCACAGAGTGAGGGTATTGGATTCTGCAGAGAATTCAACCACTGTAACTATTTAATTAAAAGTAAGTCTACTTGCAGCAGAAACATGGAAAACAAGTTTATACTACCCTTCAGATATATATGTGATTGTTCACAGAACTGTTCCCAGTATCATCCACCTTCTGTAAGTCAGCTTAGCATTGGAGAGCTCACACAGGAAGTGCACTCTCCAAAAGTGGCATCACCTACTTCTAGGCCTCCTTTTACTGGGAAACATGTGAACATTGGCTCTCACTTTTCTACCAGACCATCATCAGTATTTGCTGTTGAACCTGAATTACTGCACATACTCAGGGATGAAACATCACTGAAGCCAGAGGATAAACAAGAAGAGAAAAAATAACCAGTGCAGTGGTTAGGACAGTCAGGCAGGACAGAGGAGATTTTCTTCTCACTGCAAAGCAGCAGCAGTCCCAAAACCAGATCAGACCAGGTTCCCAGTTTCTACTTTCCAGTGAGCACCTCACCACTGCCCAGTCTCTGGCTCAATGGACATATTGGCCTCACTGTGATCTTAGCTCCCCTGAGCATGTGGAGAACACCATTTCCTCCCTTCTCAGTGATCCTGTAATCTGATGATTACACCAATAAGAAGATGTCTCATCTAAAAGGGGAACAGACCTTAGATATCCCATTCCCAAAGCAAAGATATTTCTTGTAGACCTTGAATACAAAAATCAGCAGAATTACTTAAAAAGAATCACCTATTGGTGATTGATTTAATAAAAAAGCCCTAAGCACCCATCCTCAGGCTTTTAATGAAGCAGAGCCTATTTCCTCGGGCAGGAGGTACATCTGGGAAAGACTCACTTTTAGGTGCTTAGAATTTGCTAGGTTTAGAGACCACATTGCTTCCCTGCAAGACAAACAGACACCCTACTCTGTCTTTTGGATTCTTACTTCTCCTGCCATCCACCTGGCAATGTGCAGGCAACTCCATGCCTAAATTTATGATGCCTATGTCCTTTATATCCAGCTGACCCAATAAAAGACTTTTCATCACTGGAACAATTGCTAAGGCAGATTTCAGTATAAGATACAACACTAGGAAAGTCTTAAAATCAATTACATGCAACAAGAGGATACACTTTTGACGTCTGTATAGGAAACAAAACTCACTACTTACAGAGGCTTCCAAGGATCCTGCTGTCTTCACTAGCACTACCCTGCAGCTGCCTCTCTTATTTATACCGTTAAATAGCATTATGAAAGCAAAGCGTCCTCTAGAAAACATTAACCAGGGCAGACAAGTGTTATTACTTTAGGAATGGTGCAGAGTAAACAGTGAAGACAATTTTTTTGGGACGTACCTGATTTTTGCTGTACATGCAGGGCCAAACCCTGCCTTTGCTTACAATAGTCATGAGTCCTTCTGCATATCTGCAGATCCTGCTCCTGGGAATCCAGCCCCTCACTCTAACAAATACTTCACATGCATCATTAACTTCTGTAAACTGCATGAATTCATACAGTTGAGTTACTGAAATGAGTAAAATCAAACACATACATAATACTAGACAAGAGCCTAAGGAAAACACAGCTGGATGCAGGCTGCAGCCAAATATCATCTTAGTATTTTGCAGAGATATTTTGCTTCCTTTACACCAGCTTTTAATAGCTTTTATTTGGAATTCTTATTTTAAATCATCTACTATTTTTAATTGCCATTAATAAGGTCCATTTTCTGGGGAAGTCACTAGTAAACTTACAACTAAAGCAGTAGTACTGCTTTAAGTTTGTGGTCACTGAGGGTTGCTACAGGGATGATGACACGATGACAGAGATGGACACTCAGGACCCCATGGTACCCAGCATACCCCAGTTGGATTGGTGTCACCTGGTACCCCATGCAGTAAAGGATCGAAGAACAAACTGTTGCCCTGTGCTCCACAAATATGGGTTGGCACCAGGTGCAAATACTGCCAAAATGCAGACAAAGAAGTGTCAGGCTGGTACACCAGAGCATGCTGTCCACAGAGGTAGACCCATGTGATCAGGCCAGTCATGTTTCAAGTGTTCTTCCCTTAAAGCCAAACTCCATGCAGGAATCTCTTCTCCTTCAGCACCCATGGAGGGGCAACCCCAGGGACTGTACTAATGTGGCTATAACTGAGGGACTGGAAAAAGCTCATAGGTCAGTTCCCAGATGAACACCTTTTGCCCAGGAGGAGCAGCCCCTTGGGAGGTAGAAAAGGTGCTATACTTCATATAATCATAGAACAATTTAGGTTTGAAAAGGCACTTACGATCAAGTCGAACTGTTAAGGCTACCACTACCAAGTCCACCACCACGTCCAACAACACCACATCTACACGTCTTTTAAATACCTCCAGTGATGGTGATTCCACCACTTTCCTGGGCAGCCAGTTCCAGTGCTTGACAACCCTTTCAGTGAAGAAATTTTCCTAATATCCAATTTAAACCTCCCTGGCACGACTTCAGGCCCTTTCCTCTTGTCTGATCACTTGTTACTTGGGAAAAGACACCAACCTCTACCTCACTACAACCTCATTTCAGGTATTTGTAGAGAGGGATAAGGTGTCCCCTGAGCCTCCTTTTCTCCAAGCTAAACAACCCTGTCCCTCTACTTCTCATAAGGCTTGTGCTCTAGACCCCTCGCCATCTTTGTTGCTCTTCTTTGGACGCGCTCCAGCACCTCACTGTCTTTCTTGTAGTGAAAATATCTTTTCTTGTAGTGTACTTTAGGAGAAGAATCTTTCAGAAAGAAAAACTTTACAATAACAGGATAACTGTTTTGGTGGGCTTTTCCCCTGGGCCATTCCTCAGGGGGGAGAAGCAAATGGAAGCATTTTTTTTCCCCTGTTTTCCAACATATATCCTTGCACATGTGAAACTACCAGTAGGTGCAGCATGTAGGGTTCCATGTATGCAGGACTGTCAGAGCTGCCATATCCTTTCTTTCCAGGTTTCTCCTCTTTCTCCTCTGCAGGTGCCTTTCACTCATGCAAAGGTAAGGAGACCAGTTCAGTAGGAGTTTTGATGCAGACTGATAGAACATGTATTTGAATTGTTTACCATCTGGTAAAACAGCAGCTGGGTATATGCAGCCTGTTTCTCCTTAAAGCAACAAATGAAAACAGCCTCTGAAGTTGCAGAGCCTTACCTAGAACATGTGCAGACTGAAGATGAATACTATGTTCACCAAGAGACAAATGAGAGCACCTTTAAAGAAAAAGAGTGCAGCTATGGGTAAAGTTACTGAGAAAAGTAAAGAACAACCCGGCTGACTTTACATGACATCTTTTAAGAGCAGTCTAGTCTTGAAATTGAAAGTACCCTTTCCCTGCTGATGTTTGTATAGGAGTGCAAGAGGGAAAATGGATGAAATAAAATCTAGTTCATATTGATCTCCAATGTTGTATGCAAGGTGATACCCAATTTCTTTTCCCTCATGTATAGAACAGTTTCATCCAATCATGTAAATTATCCTGAAATTTGCAGAGACTCTGTATCAATATTTAATAGCAAAATATGTTGCATATGAACTTGCAGCTCTCTTTTTTTGTGCGGGCAGTGGGCTTATGTAGGCACTTCTCTGATATTTTGAAAGACAGCTCATTAGTAACAATGCTGTTAGGAATCTTTCCATTTGTTCCTTTTGGTCTGAAACATTAACATTATTACTTTGAACCCCAAGTTACTCTGGGTTTTTTAAATTATTATTACTATTGCAAGATCTTAATAATACTATTTCATTTTCAGTAAGTTGGTAACATTAACAAGAGTCATGGAGCATGTGTTCCCTTGGAAACACTCTGGCTGTAGTCCAAAGATAATTAATTATTTAAATTAGAAGAACTGTATGATTGGTTCTCTGGAAGAGCAACACTTTAATCTTCTTTAAATATTTAACTAATTACCCTGAAAGCCACTTTAAAACATGACGGGTTGTTCTTGTTCTGATGGTGCCCTCTGGAGTACAGAGTGCACATGAGACCTTCCTCCAGTAGTGAGGTGATTAAATGTCAGCTCGGAGCTGGTGAAGACTGTATCTTTCTCTCTGCTGCCAGGCTATGTTTAATTTGTGGAGCTCTGTCTCTCGCTCTGTTTCGAGGGGAAATGCACTCATGATTACATGCGCAGTTCGGCAGGAACAAGTTACGCACAGTGCCAATACACATCACATACAACTGTGTCAAGTGTCTGCTCCAGTCCTTCCAAGTACAGGTACAGCAGACCTTCACCTTTAAGTTGCTTTTTCCTTGATTTCATGCTGTACACTGCTCTTGCTCCCCGCCATTCCCATACAGTAGGTCCAGGCTCACTCCAAGGGGAACTGTCTCTCTCAGACATTGGTTCCAGTCCCGATAAGGGAAAGCACACATAGCACTGTCCTCTGAGCCACTGCAGTGAGTCCCTACCCTTGCTTTCACTCTAGCACCGGTTTCTTTCTGCAATGCTGGTAAAGACCCTCTGGGTCCCAAGGAAACTCTTACTTTCCATCACTTCCAAAATTTGTCTGTGAGTCCGTTTCCTCCTCCTCTGAGGCTGTGGTTTCACAATTGCTTTAATCTGACCAAAGTGCATGAGGATGCTATCAGAAGAGTCTCATCTTTATGCATACCTGCCATCTCTACAGGATGGTTGGAGGATGGAGCCCAGAACAAGTGGGGAGAGGCTGGGAGACATGGGCTTGTTCAGCCTGGAGAAGAGAAAGTGAAAAGGGTGGCTGTACTTGGTGTCCTCCCCTACGTAATGGATTGCATTACAAAAAAAATGGAGCCAGAGGTGCAGCACAGTGGTAGTATTCCAGGCAGGGGACTCAAGTTTTAGCAAGATAAATGCAAATGAAATATAAGGAAAGTAATGTTCACAGGGAGGTGAAACACAAGGGAAGGTCACCATGTGAGACTATGAATTTGTCATTCTTGGAGGTATCCAAAACCTGGCTGGACATGGTCCTGAGCAGACTGAGCTAGATTCCAGTTTGGTGCCGCTGTGAGCAAGTGGTGGGATTGGATGACCTCCAGAGGTGCCTTCCAACCTAAATTATTTTACTTTTCTGACAAAAATGACTGTCAAAACATGCTTTTAAGGGCCTTTCTCTCCACTCACACTGCAGGTTTGCACCTCACTCTGCAGAGAAACCTGCCTCTGTTCCTCACTGCATGACTTCAGGGGCTTTTCCCTGAAAGACTCAGCCCCCTGGGAAGTTGTCATCTCCCTTGTCCTGTGGCATGCCCCAGCAGATCCAGCACAAGGCAAGCATACAGCCGCCCTCCCGGCTGCCCAGACATAGGCTCTGCCAGAGCACAACACACAATATGCACACTGGGAACAAACAAATCTGGTAGACCATCTGCTGTGTTCCCAGCATGCCACAGCCATAGCAGGTGGCATATGCCCCTCTGTAATGCCACCTGGGCTCAGGCTTGCAGCACTGCACAGGACTGTGCTTTTCTCCTTGGAGACTGAAAGTTTCCTGTCCTGATCATTATCTCAGTAGGGATCCATGTAGCTGCCTTGATTTCTCTAGATGTGCCAGAAATTAAGACCTACTAATGATATACTTTTTTAAAGTCTGTGTGGGAGGGGAGAAGAAAAATGGTGAACCTTGGAACAGGCAAAATTGAATGGGCTATTTCAAAATTAGAAGCAAGTTGCTGCCAAGGAAACACTTGATACTTTCATTCTCCTTCACATATCTCCATTAAGATGGTAGTTTTTCAAATGTGTCCTTAGTAGGGTGTTTAAGCAGTTGAGATTTAACTCCATTTGCTTGCTTAGAGATGCAAGAAGCCTGACTGCGGGTGTCTCACCAGGTCTGATTCATTGCTGACTAGCCTGAGGACATGATAAAGCCTCTCCAAAGGTGAACGTGTGTGATTGGGGTGGGGAGAGCTGTCCGTGATTATTCACAAAATCTAATAGCGCAGAAGAACAGAGTTGGAAAATGATCAAGTGCAGACTAATTTGTTTTGTACATTTACTTTTTTTTCATTAGACTATGTTCTTCTTTCTTGTGCCATGAATAAACAATATATGAATGAGTCTGAGAACAAATGTTGACAGTTCTCTACCTTTTATCTGGGCAAATTTCATTCCTCTCTGTGTCTGTTTGCAATTGTTCCCCCCAGAGAGCTGTAGGGAAGAGGAAGATGCAGTCAACCTGTTGCTTCTGTGCTCTAAAACTATGTGGTCTGAACATACTCAGTGTTAGATCTTTATTTTGATAATGGTTGGTTCTTTCACCAAAGAGAGGTCCTACTTTTCTGCAGGTTTAAAATGTCTGCACACATCTTGCACTGCACTGTGAGACGGATGACCCATAAGGGATTAAAATCCTGGAAGCTGCCCAGGGGTACCAACTTCTGCACATGCCTTGGGGAAACACATTCTTCATTCAAATCCCTCCTTAAAAAGCACATCACCTCTGCCAAGATGCCTTTAGATCTCTCTGAAACGGCTAGGAAATTGGAGACTGGCCACTTACAGAAATACCCATCAGACTGAAAACTAGCTTATTATTTAGCTTGATTTTAAACCCTATAAGTCTACCATCACCTGTGTGTTAGGCTGATTGGTCCAGCATTTGCATTGTCTTCTTTTTTCTCATTTTTTTGTCTCATCTACTATCTGTAGTGTTGTCACGTACTTAGTCATCTCAGAACCAGGTAGTACAGGATACTGCAGGTGATAAAATCTGGGACTCTTGGACAGGCTGTCACATGCCAGAAGCCTTGGTGGGACATGTTAACTGCATACTCCTACAGTGAAGAAATACCAGGATGAAGGTGGCCATGCTGTAGTTTTTGACCAGAGAAGGGAATTCTGCTCCACTGACACAAATTTGTTGTTACATTTCTCCAGAGGCAAAACTGGAGTCCCCCAGTCCCTTTACCTGGCTGACACATCCTGCCCCTGCATTCTGCCTTCCCCTCCTGTCATACCTGATGTCTTCATACCAGTGACAATGAGAATATTGTATCACTCTACACCCAGAGCACACCACCTAGGAAAACTGAGTTCTCCTTGAAGCTGAATCACAAAAACCTTTGAGAATGGTTTCCAATCTTGCACCAATCTTGTAGCACATATTTCTGTACTGGAGTGTGTCCAAAGAAGGTCAAAAAAGCTGGAGAAGGTCCTAGAGCAAGTATTATGAGGAGTGGTTGAAAGAGTTAGCATCGTTTAGCTTGGAGAAAAGGAGGCTCAGGGGAGACCTTATTGCTCTCTACAGCTACCTGAAAGGAAGTTGTAGAGAGATGGGGGTCAGTCTGTTCTCACAAGTAACAAGTGATAGAACAAGAGGAAATGGCCTGAAAAGGGAAGTTGAGAATGGATATGAGGAGGAATTTTTTTCCTGAACGGGTTATCAGGCACTGGAATGGCTTGCCTAGGGAAGTCCTTGAGTCCCCATCCCTTGTGGTGTTTAAGAGTCGTGTAACTGTATTGCTGAGGGGTATGGTTTAGTCAAGGTCTTCTTAGTGATAGGTTAATGATTGGATTAGCTGATCTTAAAGGTCTTTTCCAATCTAGGAAATTCTGTGATTCTTATGTAAGACAATAATGCCTTACTAAACTTAAATATAACCTAGCTATTGCTTAGCTAACCTGTACTTTAGTTTAACTGTTTCCTAATGACAAGGCTTGTTACTCTGACATTGGAGGGGATTAGGTTGGTCTGATGTGTCTTGTTTTTGACAAAACCATTTTCATTTTGTCATTCTGCTTTTTTTCTTGCTATCTATAATGTTATTTTTGTTTGGTTTTTTTTTTGAAGAAACATATATTTTATCCTTTTTCAATGCTCTGAAAATGTATTAGTCTTTTTTTTAAGGTTGGCTTGTTTTTACATAGAAGCACACAGTGTCCTCTGCCCCTTTGCAGGTGTTGCAAGAAACCTGGGGAGCTCAGAGGGGCTATAGAGTGTCCATAACTGGGATGGAAAAGAGGCAGATGTGTGTGAGGGTGACCCCCCCACCTGCACACTTTTTCTGTCCATTTCCAAAAACTACTGCTTGAGTAGGAATTACACAAAGTTGTGTTTGTTTGTGTAGAACTCAATATAACCAGTGTTGGCAGTGTTAACTCCCCCAGCTGAAGGTTTTTAATTAGTAACAGATTAACCACCATGAAAATACGCCTTAATAGCCACCTTCTGTTGATTCGAACAAGCTTTACAGACCCACTGTAATCAATGAAACAAAGGTAAACAGCATATATTGCCAAGTATAGAGTTTTCCAAAGGATTTACCGTTTCCCCCAGATTGAGAGTGCTGCTGTTTGGCCTATCAACAAATAAAGGGAGGCAGAGGATGATCAGGTGTACTGAAGGGGGAAATGATCCTGCTTCTGCATGTATGTGAGGATCTCCTGCAGCAGTCATCATCCCTTCAGTGTGGAGCACAGCCTTAGGAACACCTTGCAGTGAAATACTGAGAAGTATTCTTCAGTTTTGAATGTGAGAGATCAGTTTATGAAGGAGTGCTTGTAAATATGAACTGCTTGTAAGAGCACTGTCCCATAAACAGACAAATCATGGACAAGTTTCACTGAGCAAAGAAGATTGCCCTTGTACTTCTGGCACAGGAAAATGTCACCCTGTGCTGTTGTGGAAAGATGGTGGAAAGACCATGCATCAGGAGGTCCGAGTAAGCTGGCAGGCCTGTCCTGTGCATCGCTGTCCCAACAGTCAGATAACTTAAGCATAGCAGTTCACTCTCATCTTTAATTAAAAATAAAAACAAAATAAAATACATCTTGTTCTAGAAGACGTCTGTCCTTGGTCTGATCCAAGCAACCCATGAGGTGGCACTGTGACTACAGGTAACATCAGAAATTTGACACTCTTTAGGCTTTTCCAAAGCTTTTAGATGGATTACTGGTATTTCTAGCATCAGTAGAGTTTAGAACTGCATGACTAGTGAATTTATACTTTTATGTTTGCAAATTAAGATCTTTTAGAAGTACACTTAAAGCTATTGCTGGTGCAAAAGATAGAACAAAATTGGCCAAGATACCTAGTTTCTATATGCTTTCTTTCAAACAAGTGCTGTAGATTCGTATTTCTCAGAGAGTTACTGCACTAGTATTCATAAATGCTTGTCAGTGTTCACCATGTTTCAGCTACAAACTCCATTCTCCTTCTCTCCAAAAAGCCTTAAGACAATCTCTCTGGAGTTTATATCACATCAAACTCCCTGATTTAGAGAGCTTTCAGGATTTTTCTGGCTCTACATAAGAGGCTCCAACTGCTGGGTCAGGCAGGGCCACAAGCCCCTAGAAGAAGGTGCTTTCCTCCAAAGTATCCCTGAGATAGACTTCTTGCCCATGTTCCTGAGTGGGGGCAGCATTGCACAGTGTCCCCAGGACCTCCTTGGCACCCCAGGGGTGGCTGAGCACAAGCCTGGAAGAGCTCAGTGACATCAGTGAGACCTGTCAGGACTACTATTCTTGCATTATGCTTCCTATAATTGAGAAAAATTTTGCTGACAAGTTTTATCGCCTTGTTTGTAGGATCAAAACCTTTGGCTTCATCAGTGATTTTCTCTTGTGTTTTCTGCTTTTCCTAGTTACTAATCTGCTTCTTAATTTTGGTGAAATGCCAAAGGCCACTAGAGAAAGCATCTGCTTCATCTTTCACATCTGTAGCAGCTGTAGCCACTTATCTGTGAACATGACACTTTCCGTATTTATTTTTATGAGGATATTTTATGAATAATTTTGAGTTGTAATGAGATGACACAAGCTTGTGCTTATCTCTTTTCCTCAGCTCTCTGGCAAATTAAAGAAAAAGCCTTCTGGTGTTCAGCTTAGTGTGGCAGATCTCTTACCCAACATTAGCACAGCAAAAGCAGTGGAATTGCAGATGGGGGGGGAATCAAAATGTTTCAGAAATTATTGTTGTTTGACTTACACAGTGTGCATTGTTGGGCTGGTCTGTATCTTTGTGATGTTGTTTAGCACCTGAGCTACTGAGCAGGAGGGTTAGCAGCAGTGAAGGATCCCATGAAGCCGTAGAGCACTACAGACATGCTGGAGATTCTGAGGTCACAATTTGCTGTGGGTCGAGTGGGCCAGGAGAGGGAGTGGGTTTACTGCTGACCAAATGTTGCTTTCCTGTATTTGCTCTGGTCTTGTTGTGAGATAGAAGGAATTCACCCCCCTCTACTAAAGGGAGTGCTTTTAGCTGGATGTCTTCCTAGGCCTGAGGAAAAATGCTTCTTACATTTCTGTTCAGCTTGTACTACCATCTGTATATTCCTCTGCCAAGTTATCAGCTGCCTGAGCAATCTATGACTTTCATTTTTCCAGCATGACTCTAAGCTGTGATTCTTTAAGTTATATGTGGTGGAAGAATCCCAGCTCCACTCAGTCTCACTTCCAAACACAGTTATTTGTATACTTGAGATAAGCAATATTCAGACACTTTTTTAAATAAGAACAAGGTTCCTCCCAAAAAGCAAATGTAAAGACAGTAACACAGAATATCTGCACAGAGGATCTTGAGACATGTGCGTTAGTGCTACATTAACTTCTGTATTTCCTAATGGCTAAACAGACAGTTGTGCAAATTCAGCATTGATTTAGCTCTTTTTTTTATCTGACATTGATTGTATTTTGTTTGCTACTATTTACAACATGGTTATCACAGCAAACAGCCCCAGCAGGTCTTGACCATCACCATTAGTAAGCCGGGCATACATCCAGCACAATCTAGCTAGAGTGCCCTGTGTGCACTGATACTAGCAGGCAAGAGCCTCTGGTGAAGATGCATGGCCTGAAACACTTCTTATTCAGTAAAAATGTGTTTTCATGCCTACTTTAATTGTTAACCTTGTTTTGCTTATATTGAGAAGAATTTTGTGGTTTTATTCAGCCTCCTGTCTTTATACTTTTCATCTTTGTGACAGCTAAGAAACTCACCCAGCTCTTGGGGGATGGCAGCCACAGAGGTGTCTGGAGATGGCAAGCTAAAAGGAAGAGCTGGGAGTTGCTACCAGTGGTCCCTTTGAGCTCCTGAAGTCTTCAGTTTGTGGAAGATCTTGTGCTCAGCAGCTGTTTCCAAATATAGCCATTTGTTGCAGGTGTTTATTCTTGCTCTAGTCAATTATTTTCAATGCACGAGGAGACGGTCAGAGCAGCAGAGCTCTTTGAGTCTGTCCTGTTCTTTATATTCCTTCTGCTGTTGAACAGCATTATAAATGCACACTATAGTGTAAACATTAACCAGACCAAAGACAGATAATCATTCCTGAGGAACAGCAAATAATCTAGATTTTGCCTGTTTCTTTTTTTCACAAATGCTGAGGGACTTCCCACTTAGAGGGAGGTTAGCTGCATGGTGAAGAGACAAGAGCCTCTGACGAGGTGAAATTGTCCTGTCAAAACTCATCTTCACCCGAACATGTTGTGTTGGGTTGCCCAGAGCAACTCCTGAAGCTTTTGCTGAATCTACTGAATAGTTTTTCCCCGAATAGTTTTTCCCCAAATAGTTTTTAGTTTTAAGAGTTTCTGAACTGGAAAAGTATTTTAAAAAGCTTTTTTCAAATTTTTCCTGACTCATACTATCTTCCCCAGCCCAGTAATGTGAAGCTTTTCAGCTGAGGTCAGACAAAACATGCTGATCACTTGGAGAACCTTTCAGCTCATTTGCTGAGGAAGTGAAAAGTGTTTTCTGATGATGTTTTTCATTCAAACGGCAAATTTGCAACTAGCTGTTGGCACTGCGCTGGCATGATGTTTTATTCACTTGGGAACAGATCTGGGGATGAGACAGGTGGGGATTAGAGAAGGGTGGGGAGGACTATTAACAATCACTAACCTGCCTCCAAAGTGAAAGGCTTCCATCCCACACACATTCACTTCAGCAGCAGCTGAGTCCTGATTCCGCTGACTGAAACTCCTGAATGCCATGAAAACACAAGGAATAGATGACAGAAATTATGCATGGAAAATTCTGGTAATCAATTGCTATGAAATATTATTAATAGTGTTGCTCTTAAGAAACCTGTTTGAGTTTTTCTTTTTTTCCTACATTCTTCATCTGTGTTTGAGGAGAACAATATTTACGTGTGTGAACGAGAAGCTGGTCCCAGGTCTGAGATGGAAATCAATCACCTCAGTCAGTCAGTGGAGGCCTTACATCCTTTGGACTCAGGTAGTATAAGCAAAAGAAGGTGATCTAATAAGGTGAAATGTGAAGTAATGTAAAGAAATTTACAGTTTGTGGAAGAAGGGACTTGTCACTTGGGAGAACTATAGGGATGTTGTCAGGGTTTGTAGGAAGGCAACAAGAAAGGCCAAAGCCTTTTTAGAACTTAAACTGGCAAAGGAAGTAAAAAAGAACAAGAAGAGCTTCTTTAAATATATCAGTAGTAAAAGGAGGAATAGGGAAAATGTGGGCCCACTGCTGAATGAGGTGGGAGCCCTGATAACAGAGGATGCAGAGAAGGCAGAGTTGCTGAATACCTTCTTTACTTCAGTCTTTACACCTAAGACTAGCCCTTGTGAACTCCAGACCCTGGATATAAGAGAGGAAGCCTGGAAGAGGGAAGACTCTCTACTAGTCAATGAAGAGCAGGCCAGAGATCAGTTACACAAATTGAATATATATAAGTCCATGGGCCCTGATGGGATGTACCCAAGAGTGTTGAGAGAGCTGGTTGATGTTATTGCCTTACCACTCTCCATCATTTTCAAAAGATCACGGCTAACAGGAGAGGTGCCTGAGGACTGGAGGAAAGCTGGAGGAAAGCCAATGTCACTCCAGACTTCAAAAAGGGCAAGAAGGAAGTTCCAGGAAATTACAGATCAGTCAGCCTCATCTCCATCCCTGGAAAAATGATGAAGCGACTCATTTTGAAGGCTATCTCTAAGCACTTGGAAGAGAAGAGGGTTATCAGGAGTAGTCAGCATGGATTTACCGAGGAGTATCATGCTTAACTAATCTGATCACCTTCTATGATGTTGTAACTAAATGGATAGATGCAGGGAGAACAGTGAATGACCTTAGCAAGGCTTTTGACACAGTCTCCCATAACATCCTAGTGAGCAAGATCAGGAATTGTGGGATAGAAGAATGGGCAGTGTAATGGATTAAGAACTGGCTACACAATATAGATCAAAGAGTGGTGATCAATGGTGCAGAGTCCAGCTGAACACCTGTAACTAGTGGAGTCCCCCAGGGATCAGTGCTGGGTCCAGTCCTGTGCAACATCTTTATCAACGACCTTGGTGATGGGACAGAGTGCCTTCTCAGCAAGTTTGTTGATGACATGAAACTGGGAGGATTGGCTGACTCACCTGAAGTTTGTGTGGCCATTCAGCAAGATTTGGACAGACTGGAGAGCTTGGCAAAAGAGGAACCTAATGAGGCTTAACAAGAGCAAGTGCAGAGTCCTGCACATGGTTAGGAACAGAAAATTGCACCAGTACAGGTTAGGAGGCAATCTGCTAGAGAATTGCTCCTTGGAAAAGGACCTTGGAGTCCTGATAGACAGCAAGCTATTCATGGGACAACAATGTGCCCTTGTGGCCAAGAAGGCCAAAGGCATCCTGGGGTACATTAAGAAGAGTGTGTCCAGCAGACCAAGGGAAGTTCTCCTCCCCCTATACTCTGCCCTAGTGAGACCTCACGTGGAGTATTGCATTCAGATCTGGGGTCCCCAGTTCAAGAGGGACAGAGATCTACTTGAGAAAGTCCAGTGGAGGGCTATGAGGATGATTAAGGGGCTGGAACACCTGCCTTACAAGGAAAGACTGAGAGACCTGGGGCTTTTTAGTCTGGAGAGGAGAAGACTGACAGGGATCTAATTAATGTCTATAAATACATAAGGGCTGGGTGTCAAGAAGACAGGGAAAAGCTCTTTTCACTTGTGCATTGTGATAGGATGAGGGGCAGTGGATTCAAGCTAGAGTACAGGAAGTTCCACCTCAACATGAGGAAGAACTTCTTTACTGTAAGAGCTGTAGAGCATTGGAATAGACTCCCCAGAGAGGCTGTGGAATCTCCTTCTCTGGAGACATTCAAGACCTGTCTGGATGCATTTCTGCATGATCTGCTCTAGTTTTGTCCTGCTCTGGCAAGGGGGTTGGACTCAATGATCTTTGGAGGTCCCTTCCAACCCCTAACATTCTGTGAAGAACTCTAGCCTGATCCTCAGGACTGAACACGTATTAGCAGCTGGAGTGTATCAGGTGTGCTCTTGAACTTGTCATATGGTTTGTTTTAGTCCAAAATTGATTCAAAGCTCCAAGATTGTTTTGCAGCATGGACCAATATGAAGTAAATGGGGACATTCAAAAGAGTTTTACTTCTGCCTCTGCACTAATCAATAAGTGGGCCTCAGCTACAATGTGAAATGCTGCTGTAGATGAGCCCTTTACGTGTCATGCAGCCTTGTTTCAGATGAATCTCAGCACAAGATCCATGATTCTAGCTCAGTATAGAGCATAGTCTGTATTGCTTAGCACAGCTCACAGCTACTGCTCAAAGAAAACCAGATCCCACTACCCACAGGCTTTGCACCTCTGGGTACATGATACTTGTAACAAATCCCTCTGGATTATGGCGTCCCTGGCACCTGTTTGCTTTCCACACCAATCTGCCATGGCCTTAGCCTGCTGCCATAATCTAGAGAGTTTATTCTCAGTAAGAGATGTATGAATACACACACACATATAATTTTACAGCAAATTCCCAGTTTTCTGAAATAGGTCCCTCCAGAGAGGTTAATATGCTTTCAAAAGCACTACTTAATGTCTGAATAGGACTGAATCTGGCCTCATCAGTAGCTGTGGGACACATTGGGGACAGCCACTATCTGTTCCCTACTGAGGATGCTCCTAGCTATACCGCACACTTCAATCAATTTGGGAAGAATACTGATTTTTATTTTTCAATATTAATGGGAAATTGTGTAACAGTGTAAAATGCAACATGGATCCAATGCAGCCCATGCAGGAGTTAAAAGGCAGTAAGAGGAAGAATTATGCCATCTGTACTTTTTGAGAAATCTAGCCAATGATAGTTATTACTGTACTCAAAATCATGTTGCATATTAGAGCCCTGGCTCTGAAATTTTTATAGAATACGGCTACAGTCCTGGTATATTATGACAGAGGAATGGAAAGTCCAAGTAGAAAATAGATGGAGAAATGAAGAGAAAAGAGAAAGGAAAAGATTTTTGTTGATTTCAGTTTGGCAGTTGGGATTTAAATGGATCTGAGATAGTTGGATCAGGGAAAGATCATTTTTCCTCAGAAGTGAGAAATAAGAAACGATCATGGTTGGGGACCAAGGAAAGAATGTAAGAAATCCATTTGTACCTCAGAAGTGTTTTGTTCTCAGAGAGTGAGCCTACCTTTGTGTGGGTGTCTGGAGAAGACACCTCCCCTGGGACCCAAGTACATGACACCTTGGGACAAAGTAGTATGTGATATGTATGAAGATGAAACTCAGTTATCCACATACGGTTGTTTCATTCCATTGGAGGTGTCCTTGGCCACTTGAGGGGTCTGTTCAGTCTGACTGGGGTGACACAGGACCTGTGGGAAACCTGTGACCATCTGGAGTGGCAGCTGAAGGCTAGCACAGCTGTACAAGGGTATCTCAGGTGACATCAGTTCCCTTGTCTGGATAACAGAATTAATCCCATAAACCCCACACATCCTGTTGAAAAACCAGTCCTTTGCATGTGCAATTTATGGCTGTTCTAAGAACCTTTAATTCCTGCACACATGCCTGAGATAAATGTATCCCCCAAAAAATCCTTCTTTTCCTTTTTAAAATTCCAGATTTTGACATTTGTACATCTAGCACTTAATTTTGAGATGAAGGGAAGCTGGCTTCTTTATACAGATTAAAACTACACTAAACTTTTCTCTTATGAAAGAACTTTCAAACGTCAGTTGAATAATTTTTGTCCATTTGACCATCTGAGTAATTACTTTAGAATGTCTTCCCCTACATTTCTTTTCTAGCAGTCAGACATCTATAATAAAATATTATGTTCAAAATATATTTTAGGAGAAAGGTATATAATCCTATTAATTCTTTAAATTCTCTATATGTGTTTTGCAATGAAATAAGCATATCCATAGCAATTTTTAAAGTTCTGCTTCAGTATTTATGCACTATTAATGGATGGAGATTATTTCTTTGGATAATATAAATATCCGAAAGATTTAATGAAGCCATAAAGACATTCATTAGACTTCTGTAATTAGAATTATAGTTACAAAAGCTTCAGAGTGCTAAATATACCTGCAGTATTTCTTTGTTTCAAGTTTTCAGTAAACAGCTTTCATCCAGGGGAACAACTCAGAGCTGTGGGGTAGAATTCACCTCCAAAAACTACAGTTATAGAGTCCATCTCCTCCTGGCCATCTGCAGATTGCCAGAATCCTCTCTTTGGGCACTGCTGTGGAGCACGTCCTCAATTAAATGTCATCTCCAGCTTTCAACAAAGGCTGAAGATAGGTCCCTCATTTCTCAGTCTGACGTTTCTTTATGTTGGATCAGGACAATGGATATGATCTGGAAATCAGTTGGAGGCCTTGCACAATCATATATGTACATTTTGGGACTGAATTTGGCC
This sequence comes from Actenoides lindsayi, assembly GCA_025331215.1. NCBI lineage: Eukaryota > Metazoa > Chordata > Aves > Coraciiformes > Alcedinidae > Actenoides > Actenoides lindsayi. The sequence continues at coordinate 9,616 of WTSP01013206.1, read as the reverse complement.
CTCACTTCTCAGTGAAAGTAAGGAAAGGTAGTATCTTTTAACGAATGTTGCAAGTCAAGCTGTTTCTCCAGCTCTGGGTTTGTTCAGGCCACTTTGCTCTCATGCAAATGTTTTCTCTGCTTTCTATGCAAAGAACAGCAATGACACAGAGTCCAGTGATGACGTCTCAGAATCCAATCAGAAAACCTGCATAAAGATGAAAGGTCTTACCAATGAGAAGTGAGCTTGCTAAACTACACCTTTCAATGAATTCGGACAAAACTGAAAAATGTTGTTGATATCAGATCCTTAGGCTGATTACTGAAGCATTCGATTTTTCAGCATGTCAATTCATCACTGTCTACCTGGTTATATTTAACACTTTCTCCCGTTTCCATCCTGTCTGCTGAGATAGGCAATCTCTGTCACACGGTATCTGCTTCACCAGAAGGTCAATAGACCATTGTGGAGGCCCATGAGTCCTGTTCCCAAGTCGCCTTGATTCTCTCCATGATATTGCTGATGACAGATGAATCTTCCACGTTTTGTGGCATCTAAAATATTAATGAGATTAGAGTTTCCATCCTTCAAACAGTTCAGTGTTTCCTTTTTGGTGCTTTGCAATTATACAACCAGCCAGCGGAATGCAAAACCTCCATAGCAATGCTTGTTACACTGTGCTAGTGTTGCCAAAATGTTGCATTAGTTACCCTTGGTGTTGATTTTTTTCAAGAAAGTGCCACTTTGCATTTTAAGATAGTCACAGGTTCAAAATTTTTGTGAAAGATACTAAGCCTTGGATAACTCCGTTTGGAGCTGAGTGGTTTGGGATTTACATAGAGAGTTTATGCTTGTCCCTGGCCAAATTATGCAAAATGTGTATATATATATATATGGCAGCTTGCAACTTCCACATACACTAGCCAGGTTTGGGGGGTACTTGGGAGTAGTTTTTATGCTTCTCTAACTCAAGACTCTTGGAAGCTACCTGTGGTATCACAGCTGTGGTGTGGGACTGAAGAGGATTAAACAACCTCCTTCTCTGCTATTTCATTGTCAGTGAGGACAGAGCATCTGCACAACCTATTAGGTTGCCTCCCTGTTTCTATCACATTATCCCTCATTATGTACCCGGATCCTGGATGCATATATATGCACATATACAGCTTTACAGGTTAACATATTTATACAGAGGATATACACTCATTGACTGATTAAAAGGCATTTATTGTTAGAACTTGATGATAGTTTAGTTTAGTTTGGCATAAAGTGGCTTCACTGGTTTATTGGATTGGGATTATTTTCCAGTGTGAGTCCTGAACCAGACTCTGGTTCTGGATCCTTCTGGATGTTTGGGAAATCTGCTTTTTGATATTTGGCTTCTCCTTTTGTAAAACAATAATCACACAACTTGCCTAGCTTTGTAAAGTGCTTTGAGATCTATGGGTGAGACAGAGCATAGGCATTCTAAGCATGATTTATTTCCTTACAGGACCTATCCCTAAGTGGCTCATTGAAGAAAAAACATTTATAAATATGCATAGCTTCCTGGTATAGAATTTTTGCTATTCTTTTCAGAATACACAGGCTAAGCTGTTATTATTCACTTTTCCATTTTTAGAATCAACGATTAAATTGCACTGCACTGCTGTGTTGTACCAATTAAAATAACTACTGTCTATTTCACAGTTCTTTAATGGGAAATGAAATTCACTTTTAGACATATATCATGGTAATACATATATCATATGGTATACAATTTAGATCATTTTGGAGCACAGTAGCTATATTGGTTCTTATTCCCTATCTAGTCATTGTTACAAGCATCAATTTTGTTAATTAAGAATTTTTAACCCTGTGAATTTATAGTACAATTATGTTTTACTTCATAAGTATGTCTTTACCCTTCTACAACTATTAACAAAATGTCCACTGATATTATTTGCTGGTGATTTCAACGGCTGATGAATTTTTAGGCGAAGATTTACCCTTTTGTCTAAGCTTTGCACACTGCGTGCCAGCTGTTTGTCAGCAAAACATAACAGTGAAGACTTTTGACTTAAATCTTATTTTTTTTTAAAGAAAAGCCAATTCATCAGGTAGGAGAGACTGCTGCTCACACTCTCAAGTCCTGCCAAAGACAAATGGCTGTAAAAATTTAAAATCAATCATTAACAGATTAGCTGTTGGTCCAAAGTAAATAGCAATCAGCTTATTAGGCATCAGGCAGAGTGAGATAAAGGGGAAGAGTTATTGAAAATGAGGATGTTTGCTGGGGCTGTGCTGATGGAGCAGAACAGAGAAAGGCTGTTTCTTTGTTGCTCTAATTACAAATGGAAAATAACCTACACTGCTGAACAAGTTGAGCTCCCTAGCTGAATTGAATGGAGCATAGTGTTTATGTTCTACGTCACGCCTTGATTTATCTTGATTATCAGTAGTTTGCACTACTTCTTCCCTCCCTAGAAGGCTGTGTTTGGCATTCTCTTACACTGAAGTAAATGCAATTTTTGGCTCTGCCAAGAATGGTGTGTTGGGGGCTGGGGAGGAGTTGCCACAAGAGTAATGCCCTCCTTATCCAAAAATATAATTTCCATACAGGAAATTCCTCTCTTATGATGGAATTTTGCTTGCAATAGGATTTCATTATGGTTAGGCAACAGATTGCTGGTGACTCAATCACAGCTATCTTTGTGCCATGTTGTATTTGGACTCAGTGAAATTCTGCAGAGCAGATAAATCCAGAAGGCAAATGTTCTAAGAGGAAATGGAGAGGAAGAAGGAGTGGAATGGGAAAAAGGCTGAGAAGACAGAAACAACAAAAGTTGGGTAAAAAGCAAAGCTGAGGGGAAAGAAGAAGGCAAACAATAGCTGAGAGTAAAATGAGATGAGGAAGCAGAAAACACAAAGAAGAAGTAAGTAGGAGGAAATGGTTACTAGTTAATGCCAATGACAAAAGCTCTCTTTCATCATATATGTTTACATAGAGAGTAACTCCCCACTAAAATTGTTTACCTGGAGCTGGGATCACTTCTCCATGACTGGGCATGTTAAATCCAGGCTAAGAGGTGTTTTGGTTTTTTTTTAACAAGACAAGATACCTGAGATTAATCTCTTCATCGGTTTGAGCCCAGTGAATAGAAAGCTGACCTGTTTGTATGTGAAGAAATCTGGAAATATTACCTTTCTATTAATGACATGATTCCACATGTTATAATTGTGAGAGCTCATAGAGTGTATGACCTGAAGGTAACCTCTGGAAAATCACTGGCCACCAGCCTGGTGCAGCCTGTGGTCCCTTCTGTCCCAGGCATGGGCATGAGGCTACACATTGCTGCCTCCTCCCTGGCATCCATGCTGTGTGACTGAGCTCTGTCTCGTGATTGGCATGAAGGCAATGCCATCAATGCCAGTGCTGTCGCCAGTCCCTGTCAGCTAAACTGGAAACACTTCAGCCAGCTTGATTTGAGCAGGCACCCTCTCCATCCAAGCCCCAGTACAGTTATATCCTTCCCAGTTATGGGTTTGGGACCACTACTCAGACCTGGAGGAAGGCAGGAGTAGTCCACTAAGCCACACTGGCACTGGGATGGTTTCTTGCCCTGGTGCAAAGCTGTAGCAGTACAAGGGCACTCCCCAGCCAGGGCTTCTCTATCAGGGACAGTACAGAGGCCACACACTTTAAAAAAATGGGGATCCTTTTTTCACAGTTTCTTATTTTTAAAAAAATTGAAAACAAGACCAATGGAGTAAGCTCCCACATCCTCTTACTCTTCTTCCTTAGTAAGGAAATATACCTAGGGCCTCACAGAAGAAAAATTGCTCTAGTACTCTTTAAACTTGCTTTTCCATTAAATAGCCATGATAAAAAGGTGTGTGGTTATTTCCTTTTCATCTTTTACATCTGATTTTGCCCCTTTTCCCCTTCTCATGTGGTATAAAAAATAAAGTGTCTATCTTCCGTTCATTTTCTGCTGCTTTTATTTTAAGGTACTGTCAAAGATATCCAAGCAAAAATTCATAAAATGACATAAATGTGATTTCAACAGAAAGAAAAAAAGTGAGAAGTCTCAGAACAAATACATCCTAATGATTATTTGCCAATGTTTTCACAGAAAAGAGCAGTCAGCTGAAATGGCAAAGTAGCAGAAGTCTCTTTTCCACATGCTGAAATGGCTGAATAAGCTGCACAGAGCAAAAATGACTTTTCTGCCTGCAATTTGCGGAGTCCCAGGACAGCAGCTCGCACCTGGGGGCAACAGAGCTGTGGCAGTCTGTCATCCTTGAGCTATTTCTTCATGCTCCAAGGGGGAGAGGGGGTGACGCTACTTTCGCTGCTTTCTGTCTGCGTCAGGAATTGTTTGAATTATTTACAATGGACAGAAGGACGGCTAAGGGGGGAGAGGGTGTTGAGGCTGGTGCGATGCTATAGACATTGATTCTGCCAGGAAAAAGAGTAAACTGACTTGCGATACGAATGGTCATCTTGCAAATGTGAAGGGAGGGCTGTTTTCCACTGTCATCTTCACAATCTAAAAGAAGCTCCCATGCATATTATTCATGTAAATGCAGATTGTAGTGTTGTCTAGGGGTGTCATATCTCAAGACAGATTTTTGTCTTCTTCATTTCCTATGTATTGGTGTCCTCCAGTCTACAGCACAACAAAAACTGTACAGCTAACTTTACACATTTGCAAAATTTACCTCCCTGAAGAAAAGAGCCCTTTTTTTCACTGCATTGCTTGCAAGAACAGATCTAAAGCAGAGGAAGGGTGGAGGGCTAAGGGCTGGCCAGCTGCTGAGATGCTCTACAGAAAATTGAGAAAGGCAGCTGCAGAACCAGCTCTTAATAACAAAAGAAGGCCAGGAGTAAAGGACACGTAAAGGAACAGTTACACTGGTGACACATCTTATACAAGGATTGTCTGACTAATTTTTCCACCAACATATAACTGTTACACAATTTTTGTTTCTTTTAATTAAGCATTTCAGGAGAAAATAATGGGATCTTAAAGCCTCATGTATTTTGGAAAAGGTAGTAGTAAATTGTGCAGTTTTGACCTTTTCAGCTTTTTGTAATTTGATTGGCTGTCTATTCTTTTCCATCTGCTATTTACAGCTGCAGTGAACTGTGCAGAAGGGATAGGACGGGTAGCCAGCTGAAATACGTAATATTTAAAAGGTTAAAATGCTGCAACATACTGGAGCCTTCCACAGAGTCTATGGGCATAATAAATTTCACTGCGTTGATCACATAAAGGATTGAGAAATTAAATGACTTCATGAATCATTTTTTGTGGGACAACAAATGCGACCAAAATGGGGGAAAATGGTATCACTCTGACCCCAGATCTGGGAAGCATTTTTTTTGGTGTGTTTATTTTTTTTGCTGCAGTAATAGATGAAGACTCCCTCTGAAGCACAGGATCATTTTAGCAGGCACTGAGAATCTACGAATGACAAAAAGACAAGCCCTGCCCTAGAAAGCTTGCAATCAAAGCATCTTGAATCCATTCAACAGGTGACTAAATAGAGGTGGCGACCTTCTTAGGAATAAATATTTCTTTTTTAGCACACCAGAGGGAGATCTTAGGGAAAACACAGTATACTTTGAAAGTAATTCCTTAGCAGATGGAGACGGTAGCATAGAGACATTAATAGCCATGTAATGAGTCCAAAGGGCATCTGAGGGGCAATGTCAAATAATTTGGTACCCAGGCAATATGTCAAGGAGATTGACAGAAAGCTAGCAGGGCAACAGGAGATCCATGGAATCTCAGACTAGGATGACAGCTGAGGTACTAATAGCTAAAAGAAAAAATCTCCAGAATTTGGTACTTCCCTTTGTCACCAATAATGTCTGCTGAACAGCATTCAGTCCTATGCAAGCTTTTTTCTCAGTGGAAAAAACTGCTTAGGGAAAATAAGGGAAAAAAAAAAAAAAAGAAAAAAAAAGAGCAAAGCTTCAGTCTCCAATCTTTAATTTCTTTGAAAACACAAGATCCGCAAAAACGTTTGGGGTTTTTTTTTGTGCAAGATGAATCCAAAAAGTTATACCAAAAATCTAGGAGTCTGGATGTCATAAATTCCAGCAAGCAGCTTTCTGGCACTGTGCACACAGTTACTGCAGAGCACCAGTGGCTGGAACTTTGCACTGAGGCTGAAGGAGTGAGGCTGTGTCTCAGATCCCTACCTGACCCACACAAATCCACACGAGGCTGAGAACAGCAGGGGAAATACAGGAGCATGGTACGTGATGGAGTAAGAAACAAATATGGGGAAAAAAGAAATGATGAATCAACTGGAGTCACAGACAGAATTCAGAATTGGGACTGATTTTGAAAATTTTGCTATTGTTAACTGTAGTTCCCTGTGCTCTTGGAAGTGGAAAGTTTAGTCTTGTTCCAGTTGTAGCTCTGGATTAAAGTCAGGGAGAAAAATTGTTACCATGCTGAGATGCTGGGAAAAAATTTTCAGAAGGAAATGCCAGTACTGCTTTTGATCCATCATTTGAAACAAACTCATGATCTTGAGGGTTTTTTTCTGCAGTCGTTAAAACTGAATGTTTTCACTGATTCAGATAGCCTCTTTCAGGAGAAGCTGCAGCTGCTGGGACAAACAAGCCTCCATTCTGCTGTGCTGATCCCTCTGGGAGCCAGGGGTGATTGACAAGGTGCTCTGGTTTGGGCAGATTTGTGCCCTGAGGTACAGGAACCGGTGCATGCATTTCAGTGAGAGCAGCCTCCACAGCACGAAGCCAGGGGGGATTTTCTTCCTTTCCACGGGCATTGAGTGGCAAAGGAAAGTATTCCCAGCCTGTCTGTGATGATGGAGCACGCAGAGACAGTCTGTGAATCTAGTCCCAGCCTTCTGCTGCTGTCTCCAAGGTGACCTCTCTGCCATTCTCCTTGGTCTGTCCTTAAGTAGCAGCACCAGAAAAGCCATGCAGAAGACAGGAATCTCTGGAGATAGCTGGGGCATCCATTGTTTGAGGGTCAGGAGGTCCAGAACAAACAGCCTCACTGCCAAAATCACTGAGGACTGGAGACACGCTGGACATGCTGTACAGACTTCTCATGCCCAGGCATCCTTGGATGTGTCTGCCTGCAACCTCCTGACTCCTTGCTGCTCTGTGGAGAGGGGAAATATTTTGGTATCTTCTCCAAGCATTACATCTGACTGAGAGGCTCAGGGACTTTACTGGCCCAAGAACCCATCTGCTTGCCTCCTCCTCTGCTATCTGCATCACAGCTGCTCCGGGATGGCCTCCTGTATTTACTCTTCTCTTTAGGGAAGATGGAAAGGCATAATTGAGGCAGACTGTGAGGTTTCAAAGGTGCTGAGCTTTTATGCTCTGCTTACTGGGCCCTGGAGGCCAGTGTCTGGGGACAGTGGTAGCTCGGTTTGCCTTGAGGGCTGAGGGAGGGTGACATCCACTCCTCCTGAGCTGTTGCCTCCCTCCTGAGGAGCCCTCCCCTCCCTTTTGTCCCCTTTTTATTCTACAACCAACCCATCTGCAGAAAATATACCAACATTATAATATACATTTAGATTGGACGGTCATCCCCCAGCAGACAGGGACTATCCCTGCACAAAAAAGTGGAGCCACCCTCTATGCCTTCTACCCCCAAGGCAGAGCTGGGAGTGGGCAAAGGTGGCCGCGGGCCCTGGGAGGGCACAGCCCCATGCCCAGAGGGCACTGCTGCCCCCCACCAACAACGCCAGGCTGCTTCATTTCCATCCGCTGATCAGATATATTTACTTCTCGGGTATTTCCCTAACCAGAATTGACTGCACTATAATTGCCTATTTCTTTGGTCCATTGGCTGTTAACCTTGAAGCGCGGTGGGTGGAGGCGGGGAGGCCCTCCCTGTCAGGCCTGACCCCGGCCGCGCACGGGCTGCCATGACAACCGCGACAGATGTCAGCCATGCTGCCCGCGACCCCCCCTTGCCCCCCACCCCCGATAGGGAAAATCGATCTTGCGACGGCGCCACTGCGCTCAGCCACCAACCTGCCAAGCGTCCCCGGCTCAATCATTTGTTTCATCTAGTGGGGAGAGGGAAACATAAAAGAAATGAAATGAATTTGACCTCTGTCTTGCGAGTGACTCCGGTGCCGCGCTGAATCCTAGCAAGCACCTCTTATGAATTTGAAAAAATTACATTAGGAATAACATTTTGAAGTGAAATGACTCTTGTAATGTCAACCCTCCAGAAACATGTTATTTCAAATGTCAGATACGTAGCAGTCATTTGCTATTTTCCGGATGTGTCCGGAGGTTATCTTCACCCTGGGTGCATTTCAGGTAAGTTATTATAAAGAAACTGCCTGTGAAGTACAGAAGAAAATATTTCCTGGTTTGGTTTTTTTTGCACCACACCAGTGAGGAGACCTCCTTTGTGGCTGCATTAGAGCATCGCCATGATGAGATGATGATAAACAATGCTCTAAATTAACAACATCTCTCCATTTTCAAAACCACGCCAGGGTGGAAGGACTTCCCCAATTTGGTGCAGGGTTCTGTGGTACAACAGCAAGTCCCCTGGCAGGGGTAGAGCATCCCAGGGGCTCAGGGATGGGCCCTCTGTGCCTTTTTGTGTTCCCTGGGCTTTTCTTACCATGTATGCAAATGACTTCATGACCAAACTCTACAATTCCGTGTTAACATTTGCTAGTGCATCAATGTCACCCTGGCAATGTTACGCATGTGTCTGACAAACAGGGAAAACCCCAAACCCCTTGGGATATAGTTCATGCCTACCACTGGATGGATCTGCTGGCAGATTTTAGAGGGAGTCCCTCCCAGTTCTGTAGAGATGGACAAATCTCTACGATAACCTTGTCCTTAGGAAAAAAAAAAAAAGAAAACCAGCACGTCACTGGAGATGATTATAGTAAAAAGGATCTCTTAAGATTTTCAATGTGATATGTCTGTCTCTCTGCTGTGGGATATTTTATTGCAATTTTGCCCTCAAGTGAAGCTGACGGGAGCCAGGCTTGTAATTTAAATCAATAAGAAGCCTTTACCATGGCCATAAAATACTTGGCTAAACCTTTGAAGTGGCCACAGTTGAATGCGCAGTGAACACAGCATAAATGCTCCTTGAGATGTATTGCGTTAGACCACTGCTAAAGTGACACTCTGAGGAAGCGCTGCCTGAGCACCTTCTGGGAGCAGGGAAGAGCAACCCAGGTTCTATAGGGTGCCCGTGGGGTTGCTATAGGTCAGTGCCTGTAACTGGCATGCCACCCTGCTCAACAACCATCGAACATCTGAGCTCCCAGGTCAATGGATTTCCTGGGGTGGGGAGTCAGGCTTGAAAATCCTATGTGTTACTGCATCTCTTGGCGATGGCTGGGGAAACACCAGGTGACCGCGACTTTGTTGGCAATGCTTCCAGGGCCAGTTACGTAAATCAGCATTTTTGCACAGAGGAGCAGGTCTGAATGACCCCAGATGAAGTGTAGTCTTTGCAGGATGAACAGTGTCTGTGAATGTATGTCTACCTAGCTTTTGGCATGTGCATGCATGTATATGTCTCTATATATATCCAGGTCAAAGTCTAAGAAAAGCAGAAAAATCTCAGAAGTTGCAAGCCTAGTTTGAATAATATGAAGCATTTTACCATTTTAT
>WTSP01013203.1:0-33995 GCA_025331215.1 Actenoides lindsayi | reverse complement strand
AACCCAAATAAAAAAAAACCTTCAAAACCCCCTCCCCCCCCCCCCCCCCCCCCCAAAAAAAAAACCCCAGATAATTGTTTTGTGCAAAAAATGACTGGCTTTTGCTTATTTGCTTACAACTTTCATACTATGGTCACTGAAAATCATTACCCACTAGCTTGTGGCTTCATTTCACCCTTTTCAACACCCTTCAGTGAGGAGTTTGCTTCCAGTTCAGGCAGTGAGCTCCTGTGTTGGGTGTCAGGCAGCCCCGCTGTGTGAGGGGGAGCAGGGCTGCCCCCCGGCCCACCAGCCATGTCTCAGCATTGCAGGGGCAGGGGTGTGCTGGGGGCAAAGTGCTGATGGTTTGGCCATTCTGGGCCGTTCGCTTGGTCGCAGCAGGGAAGAGAAGGCTGCAGGGGGGCCGTGCTGCTGGAAACGCTATGGGTGCTGGTGCCCCGCGTTACTGTTTATTGCCAGTGAGACCAGAAAGTGGTAGGATAGGATATTATGGCTGTGTTTGTAAAATCAGCTTCTTTAGTGATGGCGTGAATTTCAGTGAGATTTCTCCAATTCCTTCCCCATCCCAGAAGGCCATGTACCAGCCAGTGCTGCTGTCATCTGACCCAACGAAGCAAGGACACACTCGGGTCCGTCAGGCTGGAGGGGCTTGTTTTGAAGGGAAGGAGCAGGAGCGGTGCTGGTTTTCCTGCAGCAGGCTCCCCTGCGGTCCCTCTCCTACGTGCATGTCAGCACCCTCCCCTTCCAAAGGAAGCCTCTTCCCTCTGGGAGAAAAAGCACCTCTGTTTCTAAACCATTTGCGACAACCTCTGGGCCTGACTTTACAGGCAGATTCTGTTTCTTCCTTCGCCTTACTAAAAACTTGCACTTGTTCAAGGCGAAATCTCTATGTATCCAGCGAGCCAACGCTCACTGCCCTCACAGCCACCACCCCTTCACACAAGGCCACCAGCCATCCCTAAAGCCAGATAAAGGCAAAGCTGCCTCGCCCGTGACATCCATTGCTCTGCCCGCTGCTGCTCGCCTCCTCGTTTATCATCCGTTGCCCGCTCCAGCAGCGATGCCTCCCCTATAAAACCTCCCCTGGGCTGCCTTACACAGTTGGAGTGGCGTGGAGTGCCTGACACCCAGCTGGGAGCCAGATGATGCAGGAACGTCTCTACCAGCAAGAGCTAGACCTCGATTTTTCTCAGGGTATTAACTTCTGGTTCGCGCTCTAAGACGCAAGACTTGTCTGAGCCCTGGCAGGCTCCAGCCCGCGAGTGGCACCTCTCCCTCCCGCCACCACACAGGGCAGTGGTTTTGGTGGAGTAACTGGTGGTTTTGGGACAACAGTGGGAAGCGAAGGGTTCCCTTGCAGCACGTTGTGCCTTCCAGGTACGCTGGGTGCAAGGAGCGGGAGCCGCTGGCAGCCCAGAGCGGCGTGTGAGCGAACCGAGAGCGAGTTTGGGTCATGTCAGTAAAGGGATTTTTACTGACTGAAGACATGGAAGAGTCTGTATATCTTTTATTTTTTAATTATTAAGCAAAATGTAAATACCTTTCTGTTGTCTGTTTGATGGTCTATTTTCCTAATGATTTCTCAGAATTTCTTATGGGCGTGATAAATAGTTTTAATGCTTGTTCTGCAAACAGATCTATTTTTTATCTGGTTTATCTTTGTTTTGGTCTTTGATTTGATCTTTTCTGGGGTTGTGTTTTGTTTTTTTTTTTACTGTGTTCATGTAGTAATTAAAGCCATAAATTTTAATATGTGAACCTTGCCCCCAGAGCACAGTGCGGTCGTGCGGCTACTTTTTATCCTGGTGACACTGTAAATACTTCTCCCCTGAGCGATGCATTTGGAATTTGGAAATTCACTTGTAATTATGTGGTACAGCACTAGAACATTTTTCTCGAGATCCAAATAAATGATGCCTATTGTTTACCCTCATTTGCAAGCCTGCCTCTGTTTTCCAGCTTCTTCCAACGTCATGCTGGCTGTTCCAGTCTCTGCAGGAGAGCACTTGCCCTGGGAGCTGCTCCTGTTAACTCTGCCCCATCTTTTGGGTTTGCTGAGATGGGTGGGACAATAAATGGTGTGGGGTATTTGCCACAGGCTGTGGTCTGTGCTCAGCGCTGAGCAGCTTGTTGCTGCTGACACTGAGGTGAGTCTTCCTCTGTCTTGTAGTACCAGTTCAGATGTTAGGTGGGACTACAGGAACCTGCAGAGTTAGCCCAAAATTTACCGAGGTGGTATAAATTTTGCTGGTATCGTTGGCATCTTGGTTGCCTCAGGAAAAGTAGGACCGTGCAGTGAATGAGGACTTCTGCTGGTGGGGTTTTCCAGGATAGGGTCTGCAGGAAACCCCTGAAAGCACCTGGCAGGAGGAGCCTTGTCTGCTCCCTGCCACTGCCTGCATCATTTGCATCCAGCTTGTTTGTCCTGCGGTAAATGAGGCAGTGGCCCCGTGGCCACTGGTTTCCTTCTCCTCAGTCCTGGTCCTTCTCACGGCTTCATCTGTGCTAAGCGAGCCAGGGGCCTGGTAGGAAATCTTTCATGAGGATGTTATCAGGCGCATTGCTGAGGTGTGGGATGTGCCCTAGCCCCTTTAATCCTTGTGGCAAAGCCTGAGGAATAGGGTGTCCTCAGTGGGAGGGCAGGGTGAGGGGTGGGGGTGTTGCAATGTAGGTGACCGGCGCGTTACGGACTGTGCTTGTTTGCTGCCATGCGTGAACCACGGGCAGAAATCTTCCCCTTACAGTGTGCTGAAGCGTGACACCTTAAAAACACCACAGAGCACAATTCCTGATCCCCTGCGAGCCCCAGCCATATAGGAAGCACCCTTAGAAAATGAATCCATGGGATTTTTAATCTAATTTATAGCATGTGAACCATAGTCAGGTAACCCACTTGAGCAGCCCTGCTGCCAGGAGGCCAAGTGGCTGTCTGGCTTCTGTCTTTACCATAGTGGGGTAAGCCTTTAATGGGGTTTTGCATGCTTTCCATTCCAGTTTCTGTGTGCACAGACGTAGAGGAAACACTGCAGGACACGCTGGTTCATATGCGTCAGCCCTATGTGTGCTGGCACAAGTATTTATTATCAGGAATATATTACACTTATCTGTACATCAGAACTGAAATAATACAAACTCTTCCTGTAATCATTAGCCACACAGTAAACGGGACCACAGAACTCCTGCTGCATGGGAAACTGTGCAGAGGCTCCTCAGTGTGTCCATGGGACACAACCACCATCAGTGCAGAGATGTAAAAATACCTGATTTTTGCACTGGATAGTTTTTCTTTCCCCTCCCTCCCGCCCTCAGCCACGTCAAGTCTTTGCCTCTGTTTGGCTGCCGACTTAACCCCTCTGCCCCAGGAGCTGCTGTCCCAACAGGGCCAAATGGTTCTTTCCTGAAGAAAAGCAGAGCTTTCCTTTAGCTCTCCGTGCCCCTGCTCGCTATCAGCTCTCCTGCCATTCCACAGCCATTATCTGCTCCTGGTGCCAGTCTCTGGAGCCCCTTCAGAGCAGCTGTAGGCTGGGTTTATTGCTGCTGCAGCCTTCTGCATTGAATAAAGATTAACCAAATCAAATGGCTTCTTTTTAAAGACAAAGGGGCAATTTTCTTCTTAGCGCTGGCTGCATTGCCTCTCCTGCCAGAGGCCGCCCTACCCTGCCAAGCGGGAAAGCCCCCGTGGTGGCCATGCCTTTGAGAAGTCTCCAGCCCCCTGCAAGCAAAAGCTTCCCCTTGTTTGCCTTTGAGCAGGGATGGCCAGGGAGCAAGGACTAGAGATGTGGCCCCCCCACACTGCTGAAAATGCCAAGCTCACCTTGCATGGTTGCAGCTCCCTGGCAAGAGCAGGAGTCACCTGCTTGGCCATGCATTTGGGGGTCTTCATCCCCTGGGAAGGGCTGCCCCAGCCAGGGGCTGCTTCCTTCTTCCCACTGCCTGAGCAACCTCAGCTTTGGTTTCACACCTACTCTGGCACAGAGGCAAGGAAGGACGACAGAAGGAATGCAGAAAAAAAAGGAACAATCCTTTTTGGAGGAAAAAAGTCCATGTTCCTGGGCTTGCACCAGAAGGAATCACCCTTCACACTCATGCAGGGAAGGGTTGCTGGGTCCCTTCTGGTCAGGCAAAACTTCCTGCAGCTTTGCTAGCAATCGGGCAGGCCCCAGAGGCCGTGCCAAGGAAGAATCCAATGAGAGGCAGGTTTGGGAGGCAAAAATCAGATGTGAAAGGGATTGGCAACAATACCAAATGATGGTGGAGCTGGGGTTGGTCCCAGTTTTCACACCATAAAAGCCCCACTCCCAATTCACTGCTGGAAGCATCTCTTGCATATGAATTTAAACCAACAAAGTGATGAGGAAAGCACCAGAAATAGAGGGAAATAATGAATAAAATCAAAAAGAACGGGCTCAGCCAGCCTGTCCTGGGCCAATAATATCCTCTGATGTGTTTAGCATGTAAAAGTTCAGAGTAGCATCATGGTAACAACTCTGGTTGTATCATCTCACCTGTTTTTAAAAAGGGTGAAAAGGAGGACCCTAGAAACTACCAACACGTCAGCCTGACTGATCTGGTGGCCTTCTGCAATGGTGTGACCACATAAGTAAGGGAAGAGCAACTGATGTCATCTACCTGAACTTCTGTAAGGCCTTTGACACAGTCCTATGTAGCATCCTTGTTGCTAAACTGGGGAGATGTGGATTTAATGGATGGGCATTAGATATGGAATTGGCTGGATGGCTGCATCCAAATTGTTGCAATCAACTGCTCAATGTCCAAATGGAGATTAGTAACAAGTGATGTTCCTCAAGGGTCTATATTGGGACTGGTACGGTATAATATCTTCACCTGACATAGACAGTGAGATTGCGTGCACCCTGGGCAAGTTTGCAGATGACACCAAGCTGAGTGGTGCAGTTGATACATTGGAGGGAAGTGATGCCATCCAGAGGGACCTTGACAGGCTTGAGAAGCGGGTCTGTGTGAATCTTATGAAATTCAGCAAGGGCAAGTGCAAGTTCCTGCACCTGGGTTGGGTAATGGGATTGAGAGCAGCCCTGCAGAGGACTTCACTTGGGTATACTGGTAGATGAAAAGTTGTACATGACCTGGAAATATGCGCTTGCAGCCCAGAAGTCCCGCCCTGTCCCAGGCTGCATCAAAAGCAGCGTGGCCAGCAGGTCAAGGGAGGTGATTCTCCCCCTCTACATTGCTCTGGTGAGACCCCTCCTGAAGTACTGTGTCCAGCTCTGGAGTCTTCAGCAAAAGACAGACATGGACCCTTTGGAGTGGGTCCAAAGGAGAGCCACAAAAAAGGTCAGAGGGCTGGAATACCTCTTATGAAGACAGGCTGAGAAACTTGAGGTTGTTCAGCCTGGAGAAGAGAAAGCATTGGGGAGACCTTATTGTGGCCTTTCAGTACTTAAAGCGGGCTTTCAAGAAAAACAGAGAGAGAACTTCTACCAGGACCTGTAGTGACAGGAGAAGGGGAAACAGTTTAAAGCTAAAAGGAGGTAGGTTTAGATTGAACATGAAGAAAAAATTCTTTACGATGAGGGTGGTGAAGCACTGGAGCAGGTTGCCCAGAGAAGCTGTCGATGTTACCATCCCTGTAAGTGTTCAAGGCCAGGCCGGATGGGGCCTTGAGCAATCTGATCTAGTGGAAGGTGTACCTGTCCATGGCAGGGCGAGTTGAAAGGAGATGATCTTTAAAGGTCCCTCCTAACTCAAATCATCCTATGATCTCACTGTATCTGAACTGTATTGGCAGGGTGAAACATGACAGTGCAGTAGGTATCGCAGGTATTTGTGCATTTAGCAAGTATGAAAGTGATTAACACTGTACTTGGCAAGAAGGGGCTCTGTGCATGTTGTGTGATGGGTGTCTATCTTACCTTCAGGTGGTACTTGCTGGATACACTAAAACCTAGTAAAGCATTCCAACAGCTGGCATGGCATGATCTATTCTAACAAGATGCTCAATTTGCTCAGTATCACAGTATCATGCAAAAGCTGCTACAAAAATAAATTTCTCTAAAAAGAAAAAAAAAATCACCTTTTTTTTATTATTATTATTTATTCTTTTTGTTTTTTCCACTGTGGAATAGGCCACAGGTACTTTGACGGTGATTGAAGCTGTATCTAAGCTGCAGTCTGTGAGTCCTGAGTACTTCCCAGGAAAGCTGAAGCACAGGTCCCAGCCGAGCAGCACGGCAGGGCTGTGCAGTCCCACCTCTGCTCACCCAGGGGGTGCGCCCGGTGCCTGCTGCACCTACTGTCTCCCGCTCACCGTGACCCTGGTGCTCAGAGCAGGAAGACACGCAGGGTTTTTTGCCCCAAGCTGGACAGAAAAGCATCCCGCAGGTCTCGTTGTGGGGTTTTGTGGGGGTGTTTTTTTGTATTTAATGATGCTCAGGGATATTTTTTTTTTCATTGCTGGCAGTGCCCACGAGGGCTCTGCAGCCTGTCCCACCCCAGCTGCTCCTCAGCCTCGCCACCCCTTTGGGTGAGGGCCACCTCAAGCCTGGGTGAATTTTTTTTTGCTTCTAGGCAGGGAAGTTAAAGGTAGTTTAGCCGCTCTTTCCATTAATCTTAAAAGTGCTTTGTAACTTTGGGTAAGCTTTAGCAATATGAAATAATATGTATACGTGGAAGGAAAGAAATTCTGACCTCTTTTGCACCCATGTAGACTGCTGTGCTCTACAGAAAGTGGCTAGAGACCTGGCCAGGTGACCAGTATCTCATCCTAATACTGAAAACCAATTGGCCAGCAAAGGTCAGGGATGAACAATTTATTTTCTCCTTCTTCCTTATGGGACTTCCCAGAGAGGTTGTGGAGTCTCCTTCTCTAGAGACTTTTGAAAACCACCTGGATCTGTTCCTGTGTGGCCTGCCCTAGGTGTTCCTGCACTGGCAGGGGGGTTGGACTCGATGATCTCCAGAGGTCCCTTCCAACCCATACCATTCTATGATTCTATGATTCTATGACTTGAAATAAATCAAAATGCACAGGAACCTACAACCAAAGATTTTGACTGGATCCAAACCAGGACAAGGTAAAACAAGGGAAGATCTAACTAGGATTTAAAGACACTAAAATTGAAACATGTTAACCAGTAGCCTCTATCAAATTTGCTAAAACCCTCAGGTTTCTCATCTCTAGCCTATCTCCACTTACAATATCGATGCTAAGAGTTAAAACGCGGTGAATGGTCTGTGTATCTCATCTGGTGTTTAATGCAAAGGTAATGGTTTCGAAGGCAGTACTGTCTCAGAATTTCAAAGTCGCTGGTGTTCATGTTACATAGAGTACCACTTGGTGGTCATCTGGAAGGCGCTTCTACGTCTGTGTAACTTTCTTATAGGTTGGGTATAAATATTCCTGGGAGGCTAAACAGAAATGCATTTCGTTTAGATACAAGTCTTAGGCACGAGTTAGAAAACTGCTGACTGTAATGAAAATATATCAGCACTTAGTAGTATCCAATAATATAAAAAAATGCAATTCAGAACATCTTCGACTACATATATATGTGTGTGCGTCTATATATAGGTATAAAGGTACAATACATACATGTATATAAACACAGACACATATACAGAAATATTCACAACTCGAACTGTATTTTTAACTAACCTGAAATACTGCAGCAGAAGTTCATTCTGATGAACCATTAATAGAGTATTCTCCAACTTTTGGCTCTAACCATAGTTAAGACAATCACACATCAAGCTAAATGTTCTGCTATCCTAACCCGCTGCTGTCCTAGCTTTTGCTATCTCTTTTGCTACTCTAATCAACATGTCAGAACCAAGAGCTCCTATATGGGGACTATAAGAGTACCCTGCCTAGTGTAAAGCTATGCAGCTACCGAGCATGCTTGCGGCCACGAATCCTGGGTGGCTGTTGATGGTAATACTTCCTTGGATGGTCACGTTTAGCAGACTGGAAATGCATAACAGACAGGGGACCTTCAGCACACGGGTGCCAAGTCATTGCCGCAAGGTTCTGACTTTTGCTGGAGAGGAGTTCCCTGATGAGCAGCGATAAAAAGAAGCGGATGATGTGGACTGGAGCTTCACGGGGCTCGTGGCATCTTCCTCCTGCAGCTTCCAGAGGAGCTCTTCATTAGTCTTGCTTAACTTCTTCTTCTCCTCCATTTCTTTCTCAACGTATTCTTGAAGATTAGCATTCTCCTCTGACAATTGCCTGGAGAGGGAAGCAGGACATCACATAAGGTGCACCAGTGTGAAGATGGTGGTATTAATACAGCCAGTGCTGCACAAGAGGCAGGGCCAGGCAGGACACCTCCCCCCATCCCATCCACCTGCCCCCAGGGCTGCAAATGAGCTGCCCAAGCTGGGGCACAGCTGTCTCGGGGGCTCTTTACTGCCAGGTGAGAAAGGCATCTCCACAAGTTATGGTGGCCCCCAGTGCCTCACTGCCTCCAGATGTGCATGTGTCTTGGCTCTCCAACAACTTGAGGCAGCTCAGCTGCCAAAGCTTAGATGGGTTGAGCCCCAGCCTTGCTCCATGGCCTTGTGCAACTGTCAGCATCATGCAGGGCATGCAAAGGTGCCAAGTACCTTGTGCGTTGACCACATACTCCAGAAACTTTAGAAATGGGCATTTTCCCATACAGACAGCAAAGTAAAAATTGGAAATTGCTAAAATTCTTTATTTGTATATTAGAAAGTAGCAAAAATGCAAGGCTGTTGTGCACTGCAAGAAAAGGATTCTCCACTCATGGACAGAGCGGATGGAGAGGGTAACTGGAAATTTAGGCTGAGCTGAAGTGCAAGTGCGTGCTCACCCTCCCCCAGCGTTGGCTTTCCCTGGGAGGCCATGGGTTTGGGGGCAGGGTGGAAGCTGAAAAGACCACATTAGTCCTCATAGCAGGCAACCAGAGCTACAGAGCACATCAGCTCCATGCCAGTCCCATGCTCATGCCCAGCCTTGGCCACTGGTGTCTGGAGAGGACTTCAGAGATGGCCCCAGATACTTAGCTTGGGGATGTAGGTAGGCACAGTGGTTTCAGATGTCCTTTTCTCATCAATATTTGCTTGTGGCTGAGTTGGGTTTGGCTTCCTAAGAGCTACCATGTAATGAGGCTGATTGGGGCATTTTCTCCCATGGTTCAGCACATGGAGGAAGCAGGTGCCCAACATGGGTTTGTGGCCTCTGTTTGCACAACCAGTTCACTGGCACATTTATCTGGAAATGTGCCTATAAATCTTTGTGGAGCCAAACCCACTCCTAGACTCTGGCCAAGGGCTTTTATTCCTGAACCAAAAAGATAAGGGGCTTCAGAGATCAACCAAACATGGTCTGCCCCAGCAATGGCACCCCAGAAGATAACCAATAAACAGCACAAAGTTGAGTTCCTTAAATCTTTCTTTCTCCCCAGCTTCAATGCCTGGCTCCAGATACCTTTGCCCTTCAAAACCCAGAGGTGCTTGTAATGCCACTCCATTTTTTCCAGAGCAGCAGAGCAGCTAGAGCAGTCCCCAGAGGGGGATAGTCCTGGGGGCTTTATTCTGTCTGGCAGAGGACAAATATTTCAAGTCCCAACTCCATGGACAGCTATAACTCTGACCCTTGTTTCTCAGCCCTGCCACCAGAGCTGTACCATGAACTAGGGCATTTGTGGACTGCCAGAGGAAGAACAAAGAGGTGAGACCAAGCAGTTGCATCCCTGAGTCTTCCAACCAGAGGCTACTGCATACAAAGGCAAAGGAGTCTGTGCTCTCCATGTTCCCCCTTTCAGCTGATGTTCTGCTGGAAGATGCAGCTCAGCTTTGAGGCTTTCCCTCTCCTCTGTAAATGGTCATGAGGCTGTAAGTCCTTCTACAGCTCCTTCCTCCTTGGTCCTAACAAACCCTTTGTTCCTGACTGCAACACAAGGGAAACTTCACTAGCAAGGACCAGGGAGGTGTTTTCCCCAGAATGCACTATAACCTGATGTGTCTCTGGGAGGTGGGGCATGGAAATCTCCTATGGGCACCACAACTTCAGTGAGTCTGCTCTCATCTAACCAGGTGACTGGTTTTAAAAGGAATGGGCCGGTGTAGGCAGATTGTGAGACCCGATTGAGCTGTGTTTTGGGCATGTGCTGACAATATCATCGTTCCAGAGAATGCATGCAGGAACACCCAGCTTCTGCAGCCCCATTATGCTTGTAAAGGAGTCAGGTCCTGACGTGATCAGCCTGGAGCAGCTCTGGGCATGTACCTAACCTGATTTACAGGCAAATTAGGATTTCATAGAAATAAGCAGGGAGGCACCTAACCTCCCTTCTAGATGTTTCCAGGGTTCAGCAGCAGCTGGGTGTGGATTTTGGATGCACACATGAAATTCTGTACAACTCCTTTTCTGGGTGTAGCCTGAAGCCCATAGCAGATGTCATGGATTGCTGGTCCAATCTCCTTGTGTGATCAAAAGTCTCTGAGAGGGTGGCATTTGCATTTCTGATTTTGTTAAAAAACATTTTTAAAGAATTTCTGTTTTTTTAGCCTCCGTTCCTACAGAAATAGAGCTCAGTTGATGAAGAATATGTGTGTTCTTCTACTGCCTGAAAGTTTTGAACCATGAAGCAGTGGCTAGCACAGTGGAAAGATTAAAAGACGCAAGTTTTCAGAAAGCTGCTTGCCTAGTAGAGGAGGAGAATCCTATTCATGGTACCCTTGGGGAACCAGCTGTGGCATGAACTCATGGTATAACAGGCACAAGAAATCCACGTGGGAGCTCACTCTCAAGAAATAACTTTATAGGAAACCGCTTGCTACACATGGGATTGCTTTTTCTTTTACAGCGTCTAACAAGACGGGCGATAAAAGTTATACACAAAGCCCAACTACATCCTTTTCCAGACAGCATTTGCCGAGGGGGGAGGATGGGGGGAAAGCACATGCCCTTCCTGCCACTGTGCAGCTTTTGGTGTGTGACTGTCTGGTAAAGCTCATCTGAGTATTGGGAACAGGCTAGTCACACCAGCATAGACCTCAGAGCACAGGGAAGGTCTCAGCTCCCTCCCCTGCTACAGGCTTTGCTTGGACAGGAGGCAAGCACAGCCTGCAGCCCATCAGCGTGTATCAAGCCTCCTTTACATTGGAGGCTTAATGCTGCTTGCTAGATGTATGGTAGGATGCATGGTAGCGGTGTCCTCGGGAGTCTCTCACACAACAGACTTTGTGGCACTAATCCACGCTGCGATGTGC
The DNA here is from genome assembly GCA_025331215.1 of Actenoides lindsayi. NCBI lineage: Eukaryota > Metazoa > Chordata > Aves > Coraciiformes > Alcedinidae > Actenoides > Actenoides lindsayi. The sequence goes on along the minus strand of WTSP01013203.1, from coordinate 22,781 downwards.
TGGCAGAGGTCGTCTGCAAGTTACACACATGACCTGCAGGTCAGCAAGGAGATGTTTGAGCAGAAAAGAGCCTTGCGACCTAGTGCCTGAGAACACACCATGCAGCATGTGGACGTGTCCTCTGGAGAGACCTGCTTTGGCACGTTGATGGAAAAAGGAGCTGCTGCTTGTTGCCCTGCTTATTTTAGCCTCGTGCACATCGCTCTGGGAATTTATACCCTGTCACTTGCTGTGGCAGAGGCAGCTTCACTCTACCTGGGGACAGAGGCAGCTTGCACAGCCAGCACTATCGGCATCGTTCAGCAAAGCCTCTGCCTTCAGCTCAGCCAGCCTCCATCTGCCTCTGATGCACCATGAGGAGGGAGATGGACAGATGCAGCATCACGGCTTATAAAAGATGAAGATGCTCATTCAGCCCCTCTTCATTGTTCAGGCAGAGGAAGGAAAAGAGGCAATTCACAAGCAAATATATTCTCACTATGTAAGTTTGTACCTTGAGATTATGTGTTCCAGTTTTAGACATAACCCATCTAGGGAAACATTTATCCCCAGCACTGCAGAGTTATGATCAGACGTGTTCCTCTGCCAGCCTCCTGACAATTTAAGCAGCTGTGACAAAGCACAGCCATAAAACCAATGAGGTCTGCAGGGGCACACCAACATCAGAGGGATGCAGGGGAATGTGCTTGAGTCATGCCCTTGACTCACATTAAAGCTTCTCCCAAAAGTCTCAGAGGTTAGTAAGAACCTGGGCTATGCCAACAGAGATCAGACTCCCTCCTGGTCATCTTGATCTCTAGGGTGCAAGAAACTACAATTCCTCAAACATTTACAGTCCAAAGACCAAAAAAATGCTGGTTCATTTGCAGGGAGAATCTGAGATGGTTGGAAAACAGATGATTTATTCAAGCTTTTGGGGAAGTCTCAGCAGAGGCTCTGTGCATCTCCTGTGTCCAAAGCCAGTACATGATCTACCTGCAAAGTTCTCCTCCCTCACTTTGTTCCTGACCTTGGCTATGATTAGAGATATCTCTGTGGTGCAATCCTCATTCCCCTGATATTTCCAGGACCCCCCCTCCTGGCCATTCTGCAAAGACTGGCTTTGCCCTGGCTCCCATCCCTCCTGTTCCACTCCCTCCTCTCACTGCTGCTGGGCTGCCACAGCCAAGCAGGCACCCAAACTGCAGATCAGCAGAAATAGCTGTAATCTGCACTGTTCCTCAGCAAGGGCAGCTCCCTGAGCTCGTTCACACTGCACTTCCCAGGCAGTGTCAGTACAACAGAAACAAGCAGTCAGGGTGGCGACTGCTGCCAGGGAAACACATGCTTATTAATGCCATTTTTAAAGCACTGGCTGACACTGTCCCCATAGCTGTCTCCAAACTGTTACTGTTGAAAATGACTGTTCTCTAAGTTGGCTTTCCAGGCTGACCCCAAATTCAGAATTTTTCCCAAAACATGTTCTTCAAAACCAGTAGCTAAGTAGTAGAGGCGAGAGGCAAAGCAGTGCAGTCGGCTTCTGGCAGGGAGCGGAGGGTGCTCTTCTCCCAGACAGAGACAGGCAGCTGCAACGCAGATGTCAAGCACTGAACCAGACACCCTAGCTGCTGTCACGCGTGTGGAGGAAGACTGCCACTTTCAGATCACAATTCGTCTGGTCCAAATGCAGGTGTCTCAGACTACTGAATGTATGTACGAACAATGCTGCCTTGCTTAAAAATATCTGCATGCAGGAGACAATTTTTAAAAAGGCTGAGGCATTAGTAAAGGAGACACAAGAAAGACAAAACCTAAAGTGAAATCAGAGATGAGACGCTGAAACTTTAAAAAGTCAGCTAAAAATTAAATTGAATTCTAGGCCAGTGGTATGATTTCTGGCAACAACGTCAGCTAGGCAGCTGGTGTGCTGGGACAAGTTCAGCTCTAGCATCTCCCTGTGGTACCCCTTCTGCCTGGCTCCAGCTCCAGTCTCTCGCCTTACAGCAGGCTATGAACTCTTTGGGACAGGGACTGTCCTGATCTTCTCTATTACTATGCCACCTAACACAAGGAGCCTTGTCACCCTTGTCAAGTTGGGACAAGGGTGCAAAAAGACAGTGCAGATGAAAAAAACCACCAAAGGATAACCCCAGCTGGGTGACAGTGGAATCATTAGGGTGTCTCTCCTGGAGCTGCCCCATTTCCCATCCTTGTTACCTACTAACTAATGGGCCTCAGGGCCCTGACACTGAGATCAGAAGACCCTGGCAACTTCATTCTCAGCATCGTATCAAAATCATGGAAAAAGAGAGATACATGGCCTTACTTAAGTAAGCAACCTGCAATATGAAAAGTTGTGGGTTTTTTTAATAAAACAAGCAGATCAGGACACCAGCACCCTTTCAGGATGAAGTAAGTTTTTTTTCCCTTCTGAAATAAGTGTCAGCCTTCAGCAGTTAAGATTTGCAGTGTCCTTTCAAGCTCAGACAGATTGCAAATATCAGCACATACCTTGTTATGACAGTATTTTGCTCAATCCTGGCTCTGAGCTCCTCGTTCTGCTGTTGCAGCACGGTGATTTTTTCTTCCAGTTTTAAATTCTTTTCAGCCTGCAACAAAAGAAGGCTCATTAAGTTTGAATAAAGCCCAACATCTGATCCAAGAGAAGTTATTCTTTATTTGTTCCTAGAACAACTTCTAAAATTTCAAAATAGACAGAGCTAGTCATTTTGACTGCAGCTGAGAGGTCTGACTCACATCACATCATACTGGTGAATTAAGTGGGGTCATCAGCAGAGCACTGAGCAGGGGTGTAGCTGAACTAGTCCTTACTTCTTGTCCATTTCAAGTAAAACACCTTCCTTGGTGGTGCCCCCACAAATTTCATCCCTCAGGAGCCAGCATTACCAGCTATTGTTCTTGGATAGGGAGTTGGTGGCATCTGGGGAACACATGGATGCCAACATGGAAAGGGCACTGTGGTGTGAGTGGTCAGTCTAGTGATGAAGAAGTGTAATGTGGCATGATGTATATCATCAAGCTCAACTAACCTCATCAGACATAACTGTCTGGTGTCCAACCTCTAGGATTATGATTCCCTGGTTATAGGGAGAAAAGAGTTACCACCAGGGCAGATTTTGCCCAGCAGCAGCCTCAAACTGTTGCTGCATTCACAGGAGGTGGGCTGCCCTTTGAAGACACTTCTCCACTGCTGACAGTGTTGGCTTAAATGACAGGCTTAAAGTAGACATTTAACTTTAAGCTGCAATTAATTGAAATGAATCCTATCCCAAGTGCAGGCAGATTTTACTCAGGACAGTTCAAGGACAGGATTTGAGGATGTCTACAGCAGCATATTAAAACATCAGTAAGAAGTTTATAGGCATGTACTGCAGCCTTATATGCCCTGTTTTTCCCAAGTTCTGATTTTGACATGCTTTATCACCTTACTTCTTCATTTTCCAGCAGTTTGGATTTTGCTGAATTCAACAGTTTTGGAAGAAAACAAGATATCACAGGGTAACCTTATCTCTGTGTGAGCTCAGTTATCGAATTTCCCAACCTTTTATGAAGAACCAAAATATTGTGCACTGGAGTTAGCAATAACTCATACTTTATGGTGGAGACATCAATCGTACGCCGTAGTTACCAGTCTATGCAGGTAACCATAAAAGATATTCCTGATTCTCAGATATTGTGGCCTATCCTAATATATTTTGTCAGAGCAGAACAAGGATTCTGGTCCTGTTTCGGAATGCACTGAGAGAGAAATTGCTGTCACAGGCACCCTCCATCCTTCCTCAATAGTCTTAATAAGTAGTAGCTATGTCAGCATGAAGCACGGGAGAAGACCAGTGCATCTCCTTCTCCCTCCACTGCAACCTCCACCCTATAGCACTCCTCTTCTGCCACCTTCATTGCCAGCTCCCTTTCAGCAGATGAGGAGCCAAGTCTGACTCTGTATCTGAAATGTCTTGCTCCCTTATGAGACACCCCATCTTTTGAAGCATTTGAAGATGCCCTGTAGATGTTCTAGCACTCATAAAGATAGATCTTTAAACAGAAAGCAGTTATGCCTTTGGACCACTGTAGACCCAGTGTGTTACTGGGATAAAGGGCAGGAGCAGGACTAGGTGCTTGTATGTCATTAATTAGTGAAAACAGCTAAATGACGAGGAACTATGTAGGCTATTGTTTGGGATTTATTTTTTTTCAGTATAACACTACAGTGCATGTTTTCATATGCTGGCTTAGCTCCAGGAGCAGCTTGTTGGAAGGAGCAGAGTTAACAAGCCCCAGTGGTAAAGAGGCACTTTTCTCTACATCCACTTACTCAAGCATCTGTTCAGCAAAATAATCATCAGAGTTCTCAAATTGCCCTGTAAATGGAAAAAAATCTTGCTGAATGCTGTGCTGAACCAGCTGTCCCAGCTCCCCAGCTAAGGTAGTGCCTCATCCTGTCACCACACTATATATTTACTGTCCCTGTAGGTTATGCCTTGCAAAATTAATCCTCTTTTCAACAAAAATTGCAATTGATGGTGAACTGTGGAGTTCTTCGTTAGGGACCCCCACAAGCAAAGGATGAGAAAACAGAGTAGGCTGCAGAAAAGCATTACTGTAGGGTTGGAGAGGCTTTTCCTACCGTAAGCCTTGCTAGGGACTGCTTGCTGAATATTGATAATTCATACTTGTGACTGGAAGCTCTCTAAATGCCTGCAGGAGCAGCAGCAAGAAACACATGGCTCAGTCTCCACTTGTCTTCTCCAGCCCTAAATGGTTACCTGACTCCCGTAGGGCCGTACAGTGCAGGCTGGTGTAAAGAATGAAGCCCTGGACTACCACAAGGTTGCCCTTCATCCATTCTTCCTACATCACTTGCCTCGCTGTGTACCATAATAGACTGAGCAGGTATTGCATGACAAAGCAATACAGATCAGCAGGTGCATGGGAGAAATCATGGGTATCATGGGTGGGTGAAGGGATGGAAGAAGATCCCGATTTCTGTGTGAAAACCTGAAACATGACATGGTAGAAGCAGCTGTGTAGGTCGGCAGTGCAACAACCCAACATATAGCCATCTATGAACTTCTTTGACTCCTTCCCCAGTCTCATGTGTTTTCTCACCCCTTTTAAGTTCATCTGCCGTAACCAAACTTTTCCTTTATTACCTCTGTCCTGTCTCCTCTGGAGGGAAAATGACAACTCACCTGTTTTTCTAGCTCCATAATCATCTTCTCCTGTTGGTGGATCTGATGGTTCTTCATTTCCAGAACATGTTTTAAACTCTTCATATCTTTTTCTAAGTGCAGATATGGAGCTCGTGCAATCTAGGAAATATATCAGTGATTTGGATATCTGTCAGCCATAAATACATCTTTGGCCATTGGGTAAAGTTTTCTCAATGTACCCGGTGGATTAGGAGACTCAGTGATGTGAAAAAAGCCTGGACCTGGGCCTTCTCAGCCCATCTGAACCTTGATACTCTCTCTTAGACCATCCCTGTTCCTGGATAGCCAACAGTACCTTTCTTTTGACCAGCCTCATGGCTAGAAGGATGGGATGCCAGGTTGTTCAGCAACATCATTCATACTCACAGCTTGGGAACTGCATGAGGTGTTTTATGATTGTGCAGGGATTTTGTCTTGGGAAAAATACAAACATGAAATTGAAGAAACTGGACAAGGAGGATGGAGGTGAAAATGCCAGTGTTCTGCCTTGCCTGGATCACTGCATCAGAGAGACTGTTGCAAAGATCAGATCTGATAGGAAAAAAACTCCTCCTCTGCTCAAGAACTTCAGATGTAGGGGATAGTAGGGTTCAACTCATGGGCAAAAAGTGTGCTCTGAATTATACAGATGAAATACTGTTGCTGACTTCAGCTGTTCTGGATTTTTTCCCAGTTTAACTCACTCCAGTGAACTGCCTGGTGGTACTTGTCATTAACATCTCTGTGACATGGGACATTTTGTCCTTTCATGTAAATAAAACACTGTGGTGGAGGTGGAAAGGAACTGGTGCTACCTGTTTCCCATGGCCAAGCCTGTTTCAGATATTTGTGCTCCTTTCCTAAGGAGTTCTCTCACATAAAAACTCATCAAGCGCCTTGCTCACCCCACTATTTTCATTCCGTTCCCTCTGTCATGTTGATACAGCTGCCCATGGTGTTGTGAACACACTGAAATGCCCTAAGTTAAAGTAAAAATTTCTGGAGGGTCATTTCAGGGCTATGAAATAAAATTCTGATTTTATTTTTTTTTCCACAGTGTGTGTTTATGTAAACACTCTAAATAAACAGCATGATCTCAATAGACAGCAGTTGAATAAATACTTCTTGTGACAGGGCTGTCCCTTGCAAATCCAGAAAAAAATGAGGAAATACAGAGGATACCAAAGAAGTTGGTTCAGAAGGCACAAAAAAAAAAAAAAAAAAGAAAGAAACCTAAATGTGAAAAGAAGAAAAGTAAAGTCAAGACAGAGAGGAAGAAGGGAAAGAACAGGCAGCAGTAAGGACATAGTAGATGTAGACAATGAAATGTTTTGGAAACAGAGCTACAAGTGCTGGGTGAAAGAATAAAGAAAAAGAAGTAAAATCAGAAAACAATGGACCTAGGCTAAGATTTCTGCCTCCTCCTCATAGCTCAAGAATTTTGAGTTGGGACCTGCCCTACAGTCCTTGGAGTAAGGATCCTATTGCTGTCTAATGAATCACGTGATGTGAGTCATATTTAGAAAGACGTATCTTGATGACTGTATAGTTATAGTTGCCATCTACCTTCAGTTGTTCCTCATTGTTTTTCTTCAGAGCCTCTTCAAATCGGTCCGCTTTGGCCTTAAGAGATTGGTTCTGGAAGGTGAGGGTGTCTATCTGGTCCTGGAGGGAAGACACACCAATGAACACACCAACAGTGTTATCGTTATCACTCCTCTTACATTCATACAAGTCAATCTGCACTGTGAAACCACCAGGGAAGCTGAACAAGGCTTAAAGACCCCTGCAAGGAGGCATTGAACACTGTATTGGACATACAGTGGAGCTTTGGTAACCCAGTGCATCAGGGAATCCTGAGATACCTTCAACACTTGTGGCTGGCTGACACTGGCTGGCACTACTGCATGAAATGTCTTTGATGTTAAATTACTCCATCACCTTGGGCTGGATGAGAATGAGCTTGTCCTTCCTTAAGAAAGCTGCCATTTATATCACAGGCATGAAAGATCATTTGTGATCCCTAGGTCCTAAATGAGGTTGTAAATGCCCCATCCCTGCTTCCTTCACCTTTCTAGGCTTCTAACATGGTAACAAGCAATGATGAATTAGTGGTGTGGATTTTAAATGACCATTGTTTCATTGTATACAGAGGAACAACTTATCTTAAACAATCGCATTTCTGTTACCATCAAAGGCATCTATAGACAACTGCAAAAAGCCACAGAGGCTGTGAAATTGATACTCTTATCTTTCCTATATGTAATATCTTGGCTTACATCAGTGCTTACTGCAAAACTGCTGACATTCCTCAAACCGTCACAGCCGCACGAGGAAGGCAGTGACAGTTGCTGTGTGCAATAGTATGTGCTAGTCGGGGATTTTAAAAACTGTAATTCATCTCTGCCTACAAAACCAAACAGAGCCCGCATTATGTGCTGCGGCATCTTTACTTGTTCACACAAGATTTCCAAATTTAGCATGAATCACAGGGACACGCTTCTGCCCTCCACTCCTTGGGATTTCGTCATCTAGAGAGTGAGAACAGCATGGAGTTATTAGAAGGAGTAGAAAAAACCAAGATGAACTTGAGCTTTGTGTAAAATAGTGGGATGTGGGAGATGTGATGTGCAGGGCTGACCCCGGCCGGCCATAGGCCTGGCTGGACAGCAGGGCCAGCCGTGGGGCATCCCTCATCTGGGACCACATTGCCCTTCGGTGGGACCCGTGGGACTGGCTCCCCACATTCAGGTAGCAGGGAAGAATTGAAAGCACAGGCACTGGGCCAGGCAGGGAGAGGTCAGCATTTCTGAGCCCTGGAGGGTACCATGGAGGCAAGGTGATGCTCACAGCCTCCGCAGGTGCCATAGCCCTCCATACCCTGCAGTGAAGAGCTCAGCTTTGCTCCTTGTGCTGGGCCAGCAGACACCAGGGTCAAAAGGACATTTCTTTGCTTTATCCATCTGCCTTTTCCTCCCTTTAGGTTTGCCCTCTTTTCTCTTTCAGATAGTACTTTGTTGAAGCAGTCAAGGGGGAGTGAAAAACCCTGAGGGGATGCCTTTGCAGCTAGGTCCCAGTTTGGACAGGCAGAGGACAAGAGGTACTATAGCTGGTAAGAAGCAATGGCCTGGTGTGCTGGCAGCTGGCAACAGGGCTGGGGCTGCCCCCTCAGCTGCTCCGCAACATCCGTACAGGGGTGGGAAGTAATGAAATTGCTAACCTGGAGTGACAGCCGTCGTTTTTCAAAATTCTCTTCTAATTGTGCCTTTTCCAGTTTGTGAGCAGTAGTCAGTTCTGGGGAAGATACACAGACGTGACATCGCTAAGTGACGTCCAGAAAACCAGCGTTTGAGAGCACAGCCATTGTGAGTGAAGCCCAACTCAGGATGCAGTTTTAAGGCGCGGAGGTTGAGTAGGAGGCTGGTAGTAACATCCTGTGTGACCTTAGGTGAATTGTTTTGAGGATCACAATTTCCTGATCTTCCACTGGTTGCAGGTACCTCTATTTTTATGTGACTAGATTCTGATTTTCAGAAGTGCTCAGAATTCCTGGCTCCTGGGGGCTCTGATCTGAAAAGGGTCAGTCTGACAATGGGTCAGAGTGAGTACCTCCAACTCAAAGATTTTTAAATAGGACATCTTTAAAAGCTCGAGTTGCAGTTTCTTTGGGGAGATAGCGAAGGGGGCCAACAACTCAGATGCAAAAATGCAAATGACAGTGCTTCACCAGGAGTTGTGACAGGTGACCTGTGAGGTTTATTAGTGAGACTGACAGAGCCCGAGGGCAAAAACGTCCTCTATTTATATTGCATGATTAAAGGCTTGGCTACTAGAATGACTCACCCTGGACTTAATAATAACCGAAGTGGAATGAAGTTTAATCTCGAAACCAAAGACATCAAATTGTCATTCAGCACAGTAGTAGCACCTACCTTTTTTGTGTCTGGACTCTATTTTTATGCCTTTACTTCCAACCCCATGGGGTTCTGCCCTCTAACCATTGCACAGCAGCCACAATAACAGCTGTAATAATACTGAAGTTCTAGGGCCCTGTACAATGCACTAGACCTCAGCTGCTGCAATGCCTTTTCCATGCACAGGAGGGCATTTCATACCCACACCAGGAGCAGTGAGCACAAACCTTAGCCACCAGAGCCTTGATAAACCACAGCCAAGTTTTATCGTAAGAAAATACTAACAAAAGTTGACAAGGCTCAGCATTATTTTTATCTTTAATGTTTTCAAGTTGTATATGTTAATTTAAAAATAGTATGCTAGATACCATTTCTGCCTACAGGAGAGGGAAATAAGACTGTTCGCAGCTCATGTTATGCTCTGGACTGTGTCTCTGACAGAGTGCAGAGCCGAGTACTACAATGTGGTTTGGAGAAAGTTGTGGGAAAACCCACAAGAGCTATTCAAAAATTAGACCCCTCATGCTTATGTGTAAAGAAAAAAGAGGGAGATGTACAGGTACCTGTTAAATGTCAGCTAAAGCATGTACAAAGACATGTATACAGATACTGAACTAGCAGGGAGGAAACAACTGTCTGCAGAATCAAATCCTGAGGGAAACCTGTAGCACAAAATAAAGATAACAGTGCTGAGGTTCAGATTTGCACCTCCACGTGGCTTTGGTCTGCTCAGCATAGCCAGACTTTTGCTACTGGAAATGATGAGTCGTGTTTTTAGAGGCAGTGTAGGTATTTAAACATTTACATTCAAAGATGTTCAATGAACTCTAGCCTCCTGAGCACCCAAGGATTAGGCTCTTGTCTGTGAAGTGAGGTGGAATTTGGACTCTATGTTCAGCGACCTGTGGAGAAAGCCTTATCTTTGGCCCAGAGACACCTCAGATAGTCTCAGGTCCAAGTTAGATGCTGTACACACTGCACACAGCTCTCCATCACCCCCAGCAGGAACTTGGTAGTTCCCCCCACATGAAAGCACTGGATCAACACAAATCTTCTCTATCACCTGCTCTGGAGGAAGAAAATCCAGGTTTACACAATCTCACTACAGTACTAATTCCTGCTCTGGAATAGCTCTGTAGCCATTGGGTTGGCTTTGGCTTACCTTGAATCTTGCAGTCATTCTCATCCTGCAGTATTGTAATGGCAACTAAGTGGTTATTTTCCAGCTGCACCATTGCAGTTTCATGTGCAGCTGTGATATCTTCCACCTGTTCCAACAACAACGAATGGAGACATGGACACAGGATTAGACAGGCTATGGCACACTAACAAGCCACTGCTAGAGAGCTACAGTGAGCTGGAAATAGTAAAGGGATCTATTGAGCCTGGCCGTGGCACCTCCAGCACCTGAGCCAGTTTTGTTCATTATGAAATGTGCATGTTGACTCCTTGAGTGGTAGCGTGCAGTCACTGCTAATAGTATTATTGTTCTTTTACCTTAATGTTAATAAAAGAGGTACATAAGAAAGCAAAAGGAGAAGCCCTTAAGCAAATAAGCCGTTTATGAAATGTTCAGAAATCTCAACATTCCATTAATCTAAATTATATTAATGACCTGACTTTCTCTGATGGTTAGATAAACATGCACTGTTCTAAACCATCCTGGTTTTTGTCTTCATGGCACAGTGCAGCAATGATTTTTATTGTAAGGTCTTGAATTAACTTCCATGGAAAGTGCCTATGAATTATCCATAGCTGTAAAATATTCATTTCTAGAAAGACATCGACATTATTATCCCTGGGTATGTACAATGAATGGCAATCTGTCACACTTTTACTTGAAAAAGAGTATTCTACAAAGTCATCAATACCCAAATTCCTATGTCCTCTTGAATCGTGTATTTTCAGTCCACAACCAATAAACTGATGAAGATATGACAGCACCTTTTCCAGTGCAGAAATGAGAGTTTTCAGGGTGGTGTGGAACTAAGCAAGCTGACAGTGAAGACACAAAACTTTCTCCCTATCTCATATTGAGACCAGAAAGAGGTCCTGCTGCTGCACACTGCCCAACAAACAGCACCGCACACCACACTGCACACAGCCATCACAGGAGCAGGGGGTGCAGTTGGAAGAGGGCTGTGAGCAGCCTGTGTTCCAGTGGGTTTGAGACTCCTTCAGTACACTGTTTGTCACTAGACTTGGCTAAAGGCAAAGCTAGATCCCTAATGATGGTGTTTTAACATGTATCATGAAAGAAAGCACAGTGAGAACCAGTGATCAAGTTTAAGTCAGTAGTCCAGAGCAGTTTCAGAATGCATTGCATCGATTTCTGGGTTTCGTAAACCCAGTGACCTTATCCCTCACATTTAGTACATTGTGTCTGATACCTGGCAATGCAGAGGATCAAATTATTTTACTTTTACAATGAAACAACTGTTCATTGTAAAGTAACTTGACTTTAAACAGCTTTTCCGCTCACCATTACATTAAATAATGGTAGGAAGTTACTTCAGCTAAGCATGTCTTGACTGGAATAAATGTTATTTCATTGCATTTAACTGTCGAACATATGAGTCAGATTACCCAACAGAAGCAAAATTTCCAACTGTATTGAAGAAAGTATGCTCTTAGAATGAAAGATAGGCATTTAACATGGAATTTAAAATTATCCAAGCTAATTTTTATAATAATGTGGGAGACAACTCAGTGGTGAAGACCTGTTTGCAGAACAAGGGTGACTCAGCCTGCTGATACACCGCATGAAAGAGTGGGGAAAATGAGGCTAGATGACTCAAGGGGCTACTAATGGGATAGGGACTATCACTTGACTTCTTCCAGGGCACGATGTCCTTGTATATGATGTCTGTGCACTGAAACCTCATGAACATTGCCAGGTTCTTTACCTCATCCTTGCTTAAGTCTTTATCCATGTTCTAATGGCTTCTCTGCTGACAGCACCCCACAGGAATGTTCAACTCCCAACACAGGGCAAAGTGATCTCCTTTTGCTGCCACAATCCTTGGCAGGCTATTTATCTATAAAGCAAATTAAATCTGTTCCAAATGGTTTGCAGTGATTTTTCTGTCTTCTGTGTGTTTGATATCCACATCTCAAATGCCCCTTTTTAATCTTCCATTGTGACTTCCTGTCTACAGTTTTTCATAGCAGATAGCCTACTTGGCATTGGGAAGCAGATCTCTTGGATGCTAATTCCAACTTTGCCACTAACTTACTCTAAGGCTTGATCAACTCACTTAACCCATGTCATGCTTATTGTTGGCTACAAAAAGAAGCTCAGGAAGGATTTTTAAGTCTTAATAAAGTAAAATAAAGAAGTGGCTTTAGTGGGACAAGTTCAATAAGTTGGTGGGCAAAACAGCTTGAGCCGAGCAGCTCAAAGCAGAAACACTGGCAAGCCAGGATGTCAGCCTTTACTTTGCAATTTTGCTCTTAGCTTCAAGGAGATATGAGAAATATTGGGATGCAGTGGCACACATTACTGGTTTGGGAGGATTTTGTCTCTCATGTGCTGGTATGCTGAAAGAGCTGTCTCACCTCCTCAGAGACAGCTGAGCCTCCAAAACCTGACAATTGTGTGTCCAAAGAAGGAACAGCTACTTGGTACTAAACTAGATGGTGACTATAGCAATGCAGTATGGATGACTAAATTGCGACTGGAAACCATGAAAGAGGGATGACTAACTTCTAGATGAGATGTGTGGATGCAGAAATATATGCAGACCCATGGTTAAAGGATTTTGCTTCTGTTATTGCCTTCACAAATACATGCTCAAATCCCCACCCCCCACACAGATGGACAGCTCAAGGGCAAGGCTTTTCTCATGTTCAGTGTAAGAGCTCTTTAGCTCATGGATTAGGTGCCTCTGCTCTAATGCTGACTGGGACCACCACCAGACCAGCAGCAGCAGAGTTGAACGAATCCAGTCCCTCAAGCAGGCTTACTCATTTTAGCATGCTCTGAGCTTGATACTTCTCTTCTGCCAAGCAGGAAAAAGAAGAAACAGAGGATTACAAATGCTTTGGGTCAGCAGCTGTTATGTATCCTTATTCCTCATGCACCTTGGTTCCTAGACTAACAAAGTTCTCCTTTTTCTTGGCCAAGAAGCATTGCTGGTGGGCACTTGTTAGCCTCTTCTGATCCAGGAGCACTTGACAGAGGATGGAGTGGGAATTCAAAGTGAAAACCTGCTAAAACTCATCATAAAATGCTAATGAAACCATGGATTGAAAAGATGGGATTAAAGTCTGAGATACTAGAGTCAAAGTGGTGGAGAGAAATGTTTGTGTTATCTTCAGTAATTCATGGAATAAGGAGCTCTGGAACAAACCAAAGGACTGGAGGAGAGAGAAGTCAAGACTTCTAGTCGAGTCCTATGGTGACCTATATCATCCTTCCTTGCTCTGATAAACTTGAGGGGGAAAAAAACCACCATCTGTTCATGTGGTCCTGGGAGCTTGCAGAAGCACTTCAAAGAGTAGCAGAGATAAGCCATAAACTATCTCAACAAAATATTAACTCACAGAAAAATTTCCTTCACTAATGCCTGGTAACCCAGGAGAAGCAAGGTTTGCAGCTAGAGCTAAAATCTTCTACTAGGCAAAGAGACACACAGGAATAGTAAAAGTTAAAAAAAAAAGCCAAGGCTTTTGGGAACACCACTTCTCCTTCATATAAAAAATCCAAGCAGAAAATTTGATGGATATTGCAAGAAAACCACCTTGCATGGACTGGTAAGAGAACCAAAAGACATGGCTTGGCACAGCCTCTCAGCATTTACGGAGAAAGATTTTGAAGAATCTGGTTTAGAACACAAAAATCGATTTGACAGCACCTTTTAATGCATCTTTGAAAATCAATGCACTAACTGGACAAGGTAGTTTGTCCGGGACAAAACAGCCCAGTTGCATAAAGCCTTTGTGTTGAGCATTACAAGCCTGCAAATCAGTAACAACTAGCAAGCACAGCAATTAAAATAGGTAAAATCCAGCAAGAGCTCTTCAACCCACCCCCCTCAAAAAATCAAACCAAACTGCACAGTGATACCCAGGGCTACAGGCACCCCGGGGCAGAGGCTGGGATGCTGTGTGTCTGTCTGACACAGCTGTCTGAGCCACGTGCCAGTGAGGACAACGTTGTGCCCAGACGTAGTGTACTACTGGTGTTACACAACAAACATAACCCTGGACAGCTGTGACATGAGTGACATAAAACTGTCACCGTCTTGGTTTGTATTTGCACTCCCATCCCTGAAGTGTTTTACACTACGTTAAGTGCAGACAGTAAATGGTGTAATTTCCCTTTTTACAAATAGTTGACCTTGAAGAGAGTGGTCTCTGCTGTGTTTTGTTGGTGTTCTTCTCTCCTGTGAGCTCAATTCAGTCTAGTCCATTTCCCTGTCTCCTAGAGGTGCTTCAGCTATGGCCACACAGTGCTGCACCAGCCTTAACCTCTTAAGTGGTCTAAATTAGCTTGGGCACAGGCTCTGCTGGTGGGGCTGGTTTGCTTCTAAGCTCACAGCTAGTGCTGTCATCATCCCTGGGAACTTCACGGGCATGTCTGTGCTCTGCATCCCACTGCAGTTCCTGCTGTCAGCCTGCTCCTCAGGCATGAGCAGGGGGCAGCAGCAGCTCTGGAGACTCAGCCACAGGCAGCAGCCCCAAAGTACACACTGGAGATACCCTGAGATACAGAGCATGAAGCCATAAAACCTTCTTTCTTCTCATCACATCCATCCATCTCACAGACCACATGTGCACTGCACTGTTGCTGCCAATTTACATTGCTTCAGAGAGTGAAAAATTCACCCTCGACCATTTGCAGCTGCCCAGGGCATTGGCAAAATACCCAGGTTGGAGGGAATGATGCTGGCAAACAAGGAGTCTGTTGGTGGGGCTCACATTTTACAGATGATTGGCCCTTGCACTGCATCAGATGCCTGGGTGGCAGCAGGGGCTGCAGCATGTCAAAGCCTGACAGCACAGGTTGCAGAGTGCACCTGAGTATGGTATATAGCTGTGTGAGAAAAGCTCTCAGGAACTGTGGTGCTGGGCAGTGGGTAAGAGTTGCAGATGGAAAAATGAGAATTGTGTCTGCTGCTTGCTGAATGTAAAATGAGAAAAGGCCAGGTAAAGCCATTTAACCAGAGCAGGATGTTCTGCCACCATGTGAGAGGTACCCATAGGTGAGTTACAGTGCTTGCTCACTCTAGTTGTTAAGACTAAAGTAGCTGTCTGTGAGAGTATTCCTACCTACATACAGAAAGCAAAGCAAGGAGAAACACTTGGGATGTGCAATCCAAGAGATTAGACAGAATGGTGGAGTAGAAATAAGGGATCCCCAAGGTGTTTAGGCTATATATTGCATGGGCCCTATCACTTCACTATATCACCCTTTAACTAGCATTGCAAATAACAATGGGCAGGGCTCTTTTGGCCTTACCTATGTTAGGAAGACTTGTGTTCAACCCTTGTTTTCATATAAATTGACTACAGTAGGTGGACTGGGGAGCAAGTATGTGTGGGGAGCAGACCATGTATTAATACTTGTGATGTAAAACATCTGGAAGCATGCAAAGGCAAGACTTGGCAATGTAATGCACTACTGTATAGACATACCAATAGGAATAATAAGGAGGAAAATCAGTAAAGACAGGCAGGAGTGTATTTTTCCAGTCATCCTTTTGTTACCAGCTTCTTCACGTTCGAGTGTTCGATACATTTCATTACTTGAACCCACTCAGTACTGGCATGGTCTACCCTTCAAAGGGAACTGACAGAGACTGACCTGATCCTGATGCTGCAATTTGACTTGCTCCAGCTGCAGCCGGTGCTGCTCCTGCAGGCTCTCCCTCTTGGTGTTGTACTCTTCCTGAAGCTGCTGCTCCAGTGCCTGCAGCTCCTCCTGCTGCCGCCTGCGAAGCTGCTTCGCCTCCTCCTCAAAGTGCCTCTCCAGCTCCTCTTTCTCGCTCTGTAGTTTCTTCCATCTTGCTGTGCTGAGGGCTGTGGAGACAAGACCGTAACAGTCAGGCTCTGAACACTTGAGCAAACAGTGGCATTGGATCTGTCTGTTCAGCATTGAGCACAGTGGTTCTCACTGACTCTGGGGCTCACGTGAACCTCATCCATCAACAAGCTCTCGCTGTCGCTCCTCTCTCTGGCCTGCTCTCTCACACACACGTGCACTGGTTTAAATAGAGGCACTGGCAGAGTATGCAAAAGTCTGTGCAACACTGGGGTCATAACAATAATCATCATCACCATCATCATCAGGGAGCTCCACGCACCTTTGCAGGGTGACTGGATGTCCCCTCCTGTCCAGCACAGTTTTGGATCCACAGGCTTTGGGGCTTTGGGGGCTTTTACTTTGCATTGGATATAAGAAACAGCACATGAAACAATCACTTGACACAAAGCCTTTCAACTGGGATGTAAGATTTTTTCTTACCTCCTTCTCTCAAGCCACAGCCGTGGCTAAATCCTCCCTTTCAGTGATGTTCCAGGAAGGCAGAAGCTGCCCGGGCTCTGAAGGCCCATCCTGTGCACATGTTACGAAGGGAGTGTGATTGACCAGGAGAAGGAGATACGTCTCATACATTCCACTTTCCAGCTGTTAGAAGTTGCTCACCCCATAAACCTGTCTTTTGCACCAGCTCCATTGAGGGCCTTTTGAATCCACTAATGCACACTTGCTTAAAATATTTTAATATTCAAATCACTATTGTGTGCTTCAAGAAACCAGAAAGTGCAAAGGAAAGGCTGGTACTGAAGACAAGCAGAAAATGTGCAATTTTTACTCTTGTGAACTAACCCAGTGACCATGTCTCTGAATTCACAATCATAACTACAACTCATTTCAGAAGGTGCAACTCCAATGGTTCCATCAAGTCAAGGGTGTTCAGTTCCCCATTTGGTTTCTCACCTACATTGTTCCCTGAGTGTCAGGACAGCAGTGTCATGAACACTGTGTCCTCATCCTTTCATTTTGCTAAAGAATGGTAGCAATCAATCCAGATATTGAAAACATGATGCAAGTTGGACAAGGTCATTAGAGAGCAAGTCTGCTCACTTGCAAAGATCCAAGAGCTAAGAAGTGATTAAAATCACCAGGACCATAATATTCAGAGCAACACTAGAGAAGAAGAGCTGTGTTTTCCATGGCACTGCTAGACCTTCTTTTTAATTCAAACCTATAGCTTGCTTAGAAAAATCATCACCTTTTGAATATAATGTCTGTATTAGTCACTCATCCTTCCTTTGCCTTTCAAAATGCAGGTGCCATACGCAGACCTGTATGGCATTGTAAATCAGTGAACTGGAAGCAGATGTCTCCCTGGGTAGACAACTTCTGAATGTTTCAAAAACATCTATCCTATGTCCATATGTTTGCTCAGTATCTGGGGGCGGGGGGAGGGGGGAAGTTTTCCTGTCTTTCTACTATGGTATCAGACTGCGCTCATTTTTTTCAGGATAACAATGTTAGGTGCACCCATGTAGGGTAGTTTGGGCACCCAAACTATGCCCTTCCCCAAATAGATATTTTTCATCCTGTTTAAAGCTTTGCTTCTACACTTACTGGACACCAATATCCAGACTTGCTCAGTGTGTCCAGGCAGATGCCACTACTGGGGTCCTGTTCTAATCCTGATGTTTTCTGGAGTGCTAAGAGGGACTTTGTATTCCTTTCAAGCTTTCTGCTCCTTACAGAAAGAGAGAAAAGTGATCCTGAACCAGTGAGCTTAGCACTGCAGCAGTGGCACATAGAAGTCTTTCTCACTTCTCTGATACTCAAAATGAAACATTGCCATCTATATGGTCATTAGCTGAAATGTGTTGTCTCCCAGAAGTTTGGATTATAGCTCTAAACCCTCTATCTTGCTTTTTTTATTTTTTTATATTTTTCAGTATGCAAAGCAATCCCAGAGCTGAAGGACATGAGGTAACCCTTGCATTTTGAATTCAGTAGAATTCAAATTTACTCGAGCTTTAAACTGGAGGTGTAATGAAGCCTGTCTCTCTCCAGCCTCTCTAATGAGATTACCTAGCACACAGGGAGGGCTGGCAATTAAATTACATACTCTAACCACAAGAAAGTCTGTCTGAAACACTTTCTGCAGCTTGAAACACAAAACTTTGCATCTTGCAAATTGAACCCTGATGCAAGTTCAAAATGGAAGAGGAAAGCAGGGAAAGAGTATCTGCATGGCATGTTCCCCACACACCCAAAAATGCCATTAGAGGCAGAAAATGAGGCCATTTCCCAGGAAATTTGCCCTATACTGAATATCGTACACCTCTAACAAGGAGCGATTCCTACCACAGTCTCCCAGGTCAATACAAATGAGCCCATGGACAGGATATGGACCATTTGGTCTGGCTCTACTGGAACAGGAGTAGCAGAAGGTGTAGCCCAATACAAGGTCTGTGACTCCCTTACTTAGCTGGGAAGCAGGAATCAACATAGTAGAGCCTGTCTTGCTGGAGCCAGTGTTTAACCAGCTGTGGCTTCAGCAGGCGGTTCTGGTGAACCAGGCTGAATCATCTCCAGCAGGGCCCTGACTGCTGATCCCTGAACAGAAGACCTGCTGCTGTTGCTGGAAAACAATGAATTTTGCTTTCAGGCATTGGGATATGGATCCTATAAAAGTGAGCTCCTCATCACTAAGAAAAGTTCTATAAATGTATTAGTGACATGGAACAAAACAAATAGAGCACAACTGCCATCAGCTGCTATCAAGAAGGGTTACACCCTGGGTTTCTTCTTCCTTCTCTGTAGGTATTGAAATTGTTGCCTACAGGCTGGAAATGACTCTGACATAATACATCATCTCCTGGGATGACAGCATACTGGGTTAAATGAGAGTGGCTGTCATTGCTTCCCTACTGCCCGAGGACCAAGTAGCTTTTACAGTGTGCAACAGAAGAGCAAAAGCCTTTTCAGGCCAGGTTGGAAATGTGAGGCAAAGGGAGATGTCACCAATGGACTAGGCTTCCTGAACAAACCAAGTCTGAGGTGCAGCCCAGCCTCCCCAGCCCTGGCTTTCAGCATTCAGGGGGGTAACTCCCACAGGAACTGGGGAGCTGGCATCATGTGGCCTCGCACAGAGACCGCCTGCTGCTGACATGAGAAATGGGCTCTTTGCCATCCAGACTCTGCTCTTCCTCCTGACACTTGGCCACCTGACTGGGAGACATATCCAGGAGGATGTGGCACACAGGCTTTGGCTTTCTAACTCTCGTGAACATAGATAACACAAAATTTAAACTTGACATCTGACCATCTCCCATTCATCTAGGTTTTTATGCATCTCCATAACTCCTCCCAACTCAATTCACATGTTATTTGTCTGACAGCAAAGGAGCGGGTAATTCTGACATTTATTTTCCATTATTTTCAAGGGAAGCAGACGGTGTTCAAAACTTCTTTATCCTAGGAGTCTCAGTATTGCAGCTGAACAGTGCTTATATTTATAATTTATAAAGAGGGGTGTCTTGAGTGTAGAACTATTGCTTGTCATGTTTTTCTGGCCTTGATAGTTCTATTAAAATACATGAGCAAATCTTATTGCATAAAATAACAAGTCCCTCAGTGTTTATAGAGGCCACATTCCTACTCAGGGCTGGAGAGGGACAAGCACTCTCTAATTTCACTGCATGCTGGTTTCAGATGAGGTGCAATACTTCACAGCAGTGCTGGGGGTAAAGGTGGACGGTGTTATCTGAACCTAAATATTTTGCCTGGCTCCAGAAGGGTGGGGGTCTCCCTAGGCTGTTTTACACATGTTCCATCCCTGCTATTGCTTCAGTAATGGTTTTATTTACCAAAAGAGATTTTCTTAAAAATATATTTTGACTTTTCTGAACAGTGGATTGTATCTCACAGTCTCACTGCTTTGTATAGCAGAATCGTGCAGTTTCTGTTAACAACTAAGTGCTTTCAAAACCAAGCACATTCAGCACTGAACTAATAATTCTGAATTAGAGCTATTGCTTAAGCAACTAAATGTTGAACACACTGCCTGTTATCAGCCTGGCTAGTCCAGCCTTGTTTTACTGATTCAGTCAGACATTTGCATTAGTGGGTCTGACAAGGTGAATTTACACATGAGAAATCAGGAATTTCTGACCACCATCCACGCTGTTTAACTGGGATGGTTATTTTTAAATTAATGAAAGACTACTTACCAAACTGACTGAGCCAAGTCAGAACTACAACTCAGTTGTAGTCAAAGTAACATGATTTTCCCTAAATTCCTCCACAGAATCACCTATGATTGCTGTTGTCAAACAAATCACTGTTTTATTCTTTATTTGCACAACACTTAGCAGAGTATGTATAGTGTACAATATACAGATATGTCGAATAGCGAGACCAAATTAACCTTCCTATAGCACAGGACCCACAGCCCCAGTTTGCACTGCTTTAGAGTCAGCACAGAACTTCACTGATGAGAATCGCTCTCATGCATGTGGCATCTGCCATTTCACCTTCTCCAGAGATTTAAAACATTGGTTGCTTCACAAAATTAAATTTTGTAATTTAAAATTTAAAATTAAAACAGACTCTCCAGCAATTCTTGACTTACACTAAAACCCATAAATATTCACCTTCCATATATACGGATACATAGCAGGATTTGTACTGATGGTGAAATTTTTCACATCCTTCTGGAGTACAACACCTGCATATATTCATCTTTTTGTCCATCCCTACTGGGAGTCCTTTGACCTGGGCATGTTGTGTCTTAGGATTGTACGGAGAGGATTACCTTCCACAAGCAGGACAGATCACCAGCCACCCCTGTGTCTCCTAAACAGCTTCTGCTCAACATCTCAGTATCTTCCAGAGAGGTGGCTTGCTCAGGAAGAGGTGACCTGTGATTGCTCCTCTCCAGTACACATGCCCATAGGATCACTGAGGAAAGGACTATCTCACACCATCATTCCCTGCTTAGAGAAAGAAAGCACATGCGTGTCTATGGCTAATCTCCCTGCTGAAGCAGTACCTCTTGAATGAGACCTCAGAGTGTTTTTCTGGAGTATGTGGGGTTGTCACCAAAACTGTTTCCATCAGGACTCAGTTTTGTGCAGAGGAGGTATCTATTGTTGCATGCACAAGAGCAATGGCAAGGGCAGGCAGTGCCCTGCTGAAAGAATGCACAAGTGGCAACAACTCCTCTGTGAGAGCTGTGGAGATGCAGAGGATGGACAAAGACAGACATTAGGGAATCACTGGAAATGCTGTTTTGCTATTGCTGCAGTATCCTTTGGCCATGGGGACAATAAAGCTCTCTATGAAACGATGATCAGCCAAAAAATTTCAGAGGGGCACAGCCAGGAGCACAAGCTGTTGAGCATCAGAAAAGGGCTGTGCTCAGCTTTTCTGCAGGGTGTTGTCATAGACAAGGTAAAGGCGAAGCACACGGAGGATCTGCAGTTCTCTGCACCTCACAAGGGTTTGGCCTGAGCTCCCCTTTGCAAATCAAGTCACCCTCCTGCCACATGGCACAATCTGTGTGTAATGTGTGACCCAACAACTGGACTCCGGGTAAATCTTATAGCAGCCTTCCAGTACCTGAATGGGGCCTACAAGAAAGCTGGAGAGGGACTTTTTGTAAAGGCATGTGGTGATAGGACAAGGGGCAATGGTTTTAAACTAGAGCAGGGTAGATTTAGTTAGACATTAGGAAGAAGTTCTTTACTATGAGGGTGGTGAGACACTGGAATGGGTTGACCAGAGAACTGATGCATGCCTCATCCCCGGAAGTGTTGGAAGCAACTTGGTCTAGTGGGAAGTGTCCCTGCCCATGGCAGGGGTATTGGAACTAGATGAACTTTAATGTCCCTTCCAGCTCAAGCCATTCTGTGATTCTATACAGGGAAAGCTGAGAGGTTCCCCACCCTGTTACACAGCTCCAGTCATCAGTGGTTCCAACACTTTTTGGTTTTGGTGCTCAGGGTGTCCCCTGCCCCAATAGTCCTCCTTCCAGATGCCTTCCTCCTCTCCTTTTGCCCTGGGGTGGATGAACATAATGTCACACCTGTACTGGGAAGATTTAAACCCAAAAGTACTCAGCCTGTTGGATGAAGCTAGTGCAAAAGGCCATCTTCTCTCTCTCTCTCTCAAGAGTTGCAATGTCTTTACCCCCTTCCTGCCTCTCCTGTCTAGATCAGAGACCAAACAGGAAAAGCAGTGCATGTGTATACACAGGGAATACACAGGCTGAATGGGACATGCTGTTTTTGCTGCCTTTCAGTCAGGAAGAGACCTTAGATATATTAATAAGCAAGTTCTGAGCCTGGTGTCCTTCATTTTGTAGTTGTACTATGAAACTTGCAAACATACAGAAGTGATATGTTCCCAGTCACCATGCACCACAACAGTCTCAAGTTCCCGTGTCTCATCACACTACACGTTCTTCTTGACAGTGGTGATATATAGTTTGAGAACAGAAGCTACAGATCTAATAAGAACAATTTGTCTAGTAAAGATGATGCACAACTAGCTCCAGTATGTGTGGTGATTGGCCCATCTCCACAACAATGAAGTATGTACTAGAAACAGTGTGACCAGCAGAAGCAGGGAGGTGATTGTCCCCCTGTACTCAGCACTGGTGAGGCCTCACCTTGAGTACTGTGTCCAGTTTTGGGCACCTCA